>MU685294.1:0-24267 GCA_026770625.1 Nicotiana glauca | reverse complement strand
AAAGTAGTTTTTAAACTCAAAAAAAAAAATAGTTTCCTTCTTTCTAATGTCTTTCATACGGAAAAAGAAAATTCAGTAAAAATCAAAATCCAAAATACGGGTTTCTTTCATTTTGAAGTATTATTTCAAAAAAAAAAAATAGAAACAAAAATCCAAAAATTTTCTTCACTTGTCTAGAAGTTTTTATTTTGTAAATGTCAATAAAAATTTTGAAAAAAATTGAAGTCCAAAAATATTTTCGCTTTTCTTTAGAAGTGCTTTTGTAAATAAATAAATGCGCAGAAATCCAAAACATTCTTCTTAAAAGTCTCTCTTTTGAAAATTAAGAAGTTACATCCAAAATCCAAAAATATTTTCTTTCTTCCTTAGAAAAAGAGAAGACAAAATAAAATTCAAACAAAAAATATATTTTCTTTTTACTTTTGAGATTCCGAAGGTAAAAAAAAAATTCCTTTTCTTCTTTTAAAACATTTTTAGAAATTTCAAAAACAAATCATCAAAAAAAAATTCAAAAATATTTTTCTTTTGCCTTAAAGCTTAATGGTCTAAATTTTATACAAAAAAAAAAGAATTAGTTTACTCAATTCCCAAATTTGACCGAACTACGCGGGTCTGATTCTCACCGGATGTGAGATATATAGGCAAATCTCATCGGTTCCGACCCCAATTTCAAAAAATTCAAAAAAATATTTTCCTTTAGTTCCTTCTTTAAAATCTTTCCTTAGAAAATTCAAAAAAAAAAAAAAAAGTAAAAGTAGTTTCAAAACTCAAAAAAAATGGTTTCCTTCTTTCTTATACTTTTCAAGAAATAAAAAAGAAAAATCAATAAAAATCAAAATCCAAAATACGGGTTTCCTTCATTTTGAAGTGTTTTTCTAAAAACAAAAAAAAAATCAAAAATAAAAATCCAAAAAAAAAAATACTACTTAGATGTCTTTCTTTCATAAAAAAAAAAAAATTTGAAAAATTGAAGTTCAAAAATATTTTTTGCTTTTCTTTATAAGTGTTTTGTAAATAAATAAAAGCTCAGAAATTCAATATTTTTTTTAAAAGTCTCTTTTTTAAAAATTAAGAGGCAACTTCTAAAATCTAAAAAAATATTTTCTTTCTTATTTCGAAAAAGAGAAAACAAATGAAAATTCAAACAAAAATATTTTCCTTTTACTTCTAAAATTTCCAAAATTAAAATCAAAAGCAAATGAATTTTTATGAAGTCTTTCTTTCAAAAATAAAAGAAAAATCGAAATAAAAAATCCAAAAAAAAATACAGAAATTTTCCTTCTTCTTTTAAAAGCATTTCTTTCAAAAATTCCAAAAAAAAAAAGATTTAGCTTATTTACCTTATTCTCAATCCGTCCGAACTACGCTGGTTTGATTATCACCGGATGTGAGATACGTAGGCAACCTTCATCGGGTCCAACCACCCTTTTTGCAAAAATAGCCAAAAATACCAAAATTTTAATTTTTTGTCAAATAAACCGGATGATGTCTTTCTTGTTTCAAAAATAAGCCGCATGTCCCCAAAAGGGCGCCGGAAGGCTGTTTTTGCAAGAACAGCCATCCTGAGTCGTTTTTAAACGGTTGGCAGGCACAACCTTAAAATCTCCCTACCGGAAGTGCTGAAAGGTCGTATCTGCTAAACCAGGTCTCTGTGTGCTTAAATAAAAATTTTAAAAAAATAGCCACTTTTTCCTTTTAGGTCAAAATAAATCATTAAAATACTCCTTAGATGTCTTTCTTATAAAAAAATATTTAAAAAAAGTACAAAGTTTGAAAAATTGAGTCCAAAAAAATATTTTTGCAGCAGGAAAACATCTTTCGTAAAGTCCCTCTTTCGAAAATTAAGAGGCAACTTTCAAAATTCAAAAAAAAAAAAAAATTCTTTCGTGTTAGAAAAAAAGGAAATAAATAAAAATTCAAACAAAAATATTTCTTTTACTTATAAAATTTCAAAAGTTCCAATAAAAAGAAAAGAAATTTTTAGAAGTCTTTCTTTCAAAAAATAAGAAGAAAAATCAAAACAAAAAAAGATTTCCCTTAAAGCATTTCTTTCAAAATTCCAAAAAAAAAAAAAAGTTAGCTTATTTACTTTATTTGTAAGAACTACACTTGGTCTGATTCATGCGGGGCCATGATACGTAGGCAATCTACATAAGATTCGACCATAATCCTAAGAAAAAAAGAAAAAGAGAAATACGAAGGGAGTAAATAAAAAAAACAAGAGAGAAAAGAAACGCAAAAGAAGAAAATAAGGCATTGAGAGAAAAACCATGGCCACAGAAAAGAAAAAGCATAAAATGAAAAAAAAAAATGAGAGAAAACGAAACAAAAAGAGAAAGAAAAGAGAAAAGGAATAAGAGGAAAAGCCGGAATGACGCATGTAACCGAAGCAAACATGTAGATATTCATTTAATTGTATAGGTACATCACACTCCAATGTGTGGTTACCTATCTGTTATTTGTTTCATACTAACCGTTGTTGTTGTCATTCCCAGCTGAGCTTTTTAGAAACAGTGATTGGTTTTTGGTAAGTTTGCCTCGGATCGATACTTCACCAGATCAAAAGTAAATACAGAAATGTCATCTGAAATGACTCTTCCTACAATCCCCATACCTGAAGATAGCCCAATCTCTGGGATCCCGGCCTCTGAATCCTATACAGCTGAAGAAAATCGGATCTTGCGCTTACGCTTGATGGAAATGTGGGATGCTTGGAACAACGGAAAAGAACCCCCAAGCAATATCCTCAGATTCCCGGAGTTGTTCCCAAGATCTGGAGGGGTTACTACTGTCCCCATCAGCCGCCCAAATATTCCTCTGAGTCAACCTACCATGACTGCTAACTTTTTCGGAACACCCTCTGAGGATCATCCCCAAGTGTTCCCATCCGGAATTGCTCCCAATATCTTCACAGCTCCACCAGCCTCCGCAACAACCCAACCATCACTACCAAAGCATACTTTTGACCCCTCGGTCCTCACATTTCAGAATCCCGTCTTTCAGGCCGACCCTCCTCACTATCCTCAATATACTTACTCCCGGCCACCGTATGAGATCACACCGGGGCAGGACAAAACCCCTAAAGCCCCAGAGCAGGATGAAATGACAAAAAGAATGAGGAGTTTAGAGCAGAGTCTGAAAAATATGCAAGGTCTAAGCGGGCAGAAGAGTGTTTCTTACAATGATTTGTGCATATTCCCTCACGTGCACCTGCCTATGGGATTCAAGATGCCAAAGTTCGAAAAGTATGATGGACATGGCGATCCCATTGCTCACCTCAAAAGGTATTGTAATCAATTGCGTGGGGCTGGTGGAAAGGAAGAGTTACTAATGGCTTACTTCGGAGAAAGCTTGGTGGGCATAGCGTCTGAGTGGTACATGGATCAGGACATATCTCGATGGCATATCTGGGATGACCTTGCTCGAGATTTCGTCCGACAATTTCAGTACAATATAGACATTGCGCCAGACAGGAACTCCTTGGCAAACCTAAAGAAAAAGCCCTCAGAGAGTTTCAACGAATATGCAATCAAATGGCGTGAGCAAGCGTGAAGGGTGAAACCATCAATGGACGAAGTGGAAATGGTCACTGTATTTCTTCAGGCCCAGGAAGCGGACTATTTTCAGAATATGATGTCAGCCATGGGCAAGCCTTTTGCAGAGGCAATTAAAATCGGTAAAATGGTGGAGAATGGACTGAAAACAGGCAGAATTTTGAGCCAATCAGCTATTAGAGCAACCTCCCAGGCCATCCAAGGCGGGTCTGGAGGAATGGCAAAGGGTAGGACAGAAGAGGAAACGTCCATGGCGGCGTCGGTTGCGAGAAGACACCGCGCTCTTAGACCCATGTTTTTAGAAAGAACCCCCCAGCATTATTACCCTTATCAGGAAATGTCCTATATTCCTCAACCGTATGCGGTCATGAATGCTCAACCTTTTGCACGACCACAGCAACAAGCTAATCGAAACCCACCTCCATTCCAAAGAAACCAGCCTCCTTACCAAAACCAATATAATCCCCGACCACCACAAAATAATTTCTGCCCTCGGGAACCACCTAGACGACCAAATTTTACACCAATTGGTGAACCCTATTCCAGTTTGTTCCCAAAGCTCGTCCAGATAAACCTATTACAGCCTATTCCCCAAAACAGGCCGAACCCGGAATCTCCAGCCTATCAACGGGGTGTCCATTGTGCCTATCATTCAGGAGCTGAAGGGCATAGTATTGACAACTGCTGGATATTAAAGAAAGTTGTGGAAGATCTAATTGAACAAGAAAAAATAGTGTTGAGGGACGAAGAAGCCCGAATGTTACCAATAACCCTTTGCCCGCTCACAACAACGGGATGGTAATCGGCATGAGTTGTGAAGACCGAGACTCTGATCCGGCTCTAAAAGCCATAATTGCTATTGCTGATGCTGAAAGGAAGCCAAAGCGGCCCCGAAGCAAGATAAAGGGGAAACGAAGAGCCAAACAACCAAGACAGAACCAGAAAAGAAAGTTGATTTGAAAAAAGAAACACAAATGAATATACCCAAGCAAGCCTATGTGGTGCGGGGGACAATCAAACCATCTCGGCTGAGTGAGACAGTGGTTATTGGATGCGTACCACAGAAGCCAGGACAAGCCTTGTTGCGGTACCATGGAGTTATTATCAGACAGTGGTAACATATGAGGGTAAAGAGATCTTGGGAGGACTGCTAGACAATTTCCCTGTTGAGGTAAACAATGCCACCAGAAGGCGTTTCCCGCCTAAGGAGCATATGAGGGCTGAGGAAGCAGAAGTAGGAAAAATGAAAAGGACCGATTATACGATGCCACATCTGTATGAGACCTTTGTGAAGCCTAAGTATAATGAAAAGGAAGACGATGAGGTTTTCACAGCTGAAGAAAGTGAGGAAATAGGTGTAGCTATGAGACAATTGCTTTATGAAGCCAACATGGTCCAGCCAGGGAAAGGGACTAGCACCGCTGAGGTGCTCTACATGGGACCAAGCGCCAAGCTCCAAAATTGGAAGGCCATTCCCGATCAAGCGGGAGTCCCGGTAGACTAGCCCTGCCACTTTTTCTGCATCCCGAGTTATTTCAGGGTGTAACTTGGATGTTTCTTTTAGATTCTTGTCTTTAAATTCCCGAATGTGAACCCTGTTATCTTCAAAATTCCAAAAAAAAAATTAAATCAATATTTCACTGTTCATTTTTCTTTCTGATTTTGCTAATTTTCCCCTTCATTTCTTCTTTTTTTTAGTTCTAATAATGCAGCTTTAAATAACATGACATGCTTGCAGACTTCATGCCTAGATCCCAAAATGCTGTCAGATGTCGAAATAATGAATCAAGAGTCGAAACGCAAAGAAGGTAACCTCGAGAAAATAAATCAAAGAATTGAAACTATTGAAGGAAAATTGGTTCGCGTACATTACAGTGTGTCGTACTCAGGGCACATTCGGGCAGTTGTATCAACAAAGAGTGGCCCACACTTATAATAAGAAAGTTCGTCCTAGGAATTTTGAGGTGGGACAACTCGTGCTGAGATGCATTCTCCCTCATCACCAGGAAACAAAAGGAAAACTTGCTCCTCATTGGAAGAGCCCATACATCATCTGAAAAATATTTCTGAGAGGAGCACTGTATCTGGGAGACATTGAAGAAAATGATCCTGAAACAGCAGTCAATGCGGATGCAGTAAAAAGGTACTATGTCTAGACCTCCTGGGGTGATGACTTTTGTGTAATTGAGATGATGAAGGCTTTCCTTCCCGCTACCCCAAACACTATCAATCCTTCGTAAACCCTTTGAGCCGGTTACGCTTCTTTGATTACCCTCTTTGGAACCCGAAAGTACAAAAAAAAAGGAAAAAGAAAAAGAAAAAAAAAGAAAAGAAAAGAAAAGAAAAGAATAAAAGAAAAACAAAAACAAAAACAAAATTATCTGCCTGAACTACGTTTGACTTGATCCCGAAAGGGTACGTAGGCAGCCTCTCCCTGAGGTTCAGTCACACCAAAACAAAAATCCCTATTTCCTCCAAAAATTAAAACTGGGGCAGATGATATAATGGTTCGTCCACGAGACCGCCGAAATGGTTCCAAAGTTGTAGTTCCGCCCAAAATTTTTTTTACCCCAAAAGACCTTGTCCAAGTCCTTCCAATCAATTGGCAAAGGCAGGGAAGTGGAAAACGTAATTGTTGGAATCTGATACAATTCAAATTGAGAGAAATAAAATGAGAGAGTCTTATCGGTGAAAACCTTCGGGGCACCATAAGGCGATGGTGAGTAGAGAAAATTGAAAATGAGAGAGTCCGCTTAGTGAAAACTCGCAAAGAGCACTATTGGGCGACGGTGAGAAGAGAAATGAGAGAGGTCGATTGGCGAAAACCTGCAAAGGGCGTTGTCGGCCAAAAAGAAGACATCTCATCACTAAAAGAGTCTTGGCAAGGTTCCCTGATTTTGAAATGCGGATCAATGGGTTCACGAGAAGCTGAAAAGTTTGTGTGGGTCGGGCGTCCAGTCCAAGAAGCATATCATGTTCATTTGAAGCTAGCATGCACACCCAAGATAAGTCTTTCTTTTCCCCCCGAAAGGGACGCTTCTCTTTAAACTCATTCGCTTGCCTTTTGTATATTTCTTCCTTGAATCCCTTTCGGTTTAACACTGATTCCGAAATTACTACAAAGAAAGGTGGCAGGATTAGTTCTATCAGGCTCCGCTTGGTCAGAGTCGAAGAAAATGCCTAGCCTCAGCGAGTGCGTCAGGCCAATCCCGACTGACCATAGTGTTTGATGTTCTCAAAGCAAAGACATTTGAAAAGAAAGAAAGTCAAAGACAAAGGTCCTGAAGGCAGAATAAAGTGAAAAGGACAGAGCCCACACGGGTGCGTCATAATGAAACCCTGATAGTTGAACCCGGTCGATTTGAAAAGAGATTCACCTTCAAGGCCAACAAGCAGCAAAGTTCTCAACGGAAAAGGGGCCGGGATCAAGCGATTGGGATGATCAAGGCCTCAAAACCAACCACCGTTTTAAACTAACAAACTGTTCTTTGTTGAAAATAGGTGCAATCAAAGCAACCATGCAATAATGTAGGTGCAATCCAAAAGAAATGAAATGCACAAGCGCTGAAATAGCTTTGCAGCAAGGAACCGATCAAAGGGAAGTTCCCCCCCCCCCCAAATTCTTTCATGCGTTTTGCTTAATAAAAAGGGAAAATATATAAAAATAAAAAACAAGAGAAAAAGAAGAAGAAGAAGAAGAAAGAAATGAAAATGAAAACCCCAAAAGAAAAACAAATCATGGTAGCATAGGACCCCATTCATTAACCCCGGCATAACCCGTGGACCTCCCTGGCATAACCCAAGGAGCCTTTTCTTTCCAAATTTTGGCATAACCCGAGGACCTCCTTGGCATAACCCAAGGACCATTTTCTTTCTAAATCCTGGCATAACCCGAGGATCTCCTTGGCATAACCCAAGGAACTTTTTCTTTCCAAATCCCGGCATAACCCGAGGATCTCCCTGGCATAACCCAAGGAACTTTTTCTTTCCAAATCCTGACATAACCTGAGGATCTCCTTGGCATAACCCTAGGAGCTTTTTCTTTCCAAACCCCGGCATAACCCGAGGATCTCCCTGGCATAACCCAAGGAGCATTTTCTTTCCATATCCCGGCATAACCCGTGGACCTCCCTGGCATAACCTAAGGACCATTTTTTTTTTATCCCGGCATAATCCGTGGACCTCCCTGGAATAACCCAAGGACCATTTTCTTTTATCCCGGCATAACCCGTGGACCTCCCTGGCATAACCCAAGGACCCTTTTCTTTTATCCCGGCATAACCCGTGGACCTCCCTGGCATAACCCAATATCCATTTTATTTTATCCCGACATAACCCGTGGACCTCCCTGGCATAACCCAATGACCATTTTCTTTTATCCCGACATAACCCATGGACCTCTCTGGCATAACCCGAGGAGTTTTTTCTTTCCAAATCCCGGCATAACCCGAGGATCTCCCTGGCATAACCCAAGGAGCTTTTTCTTTCCAAATCCCGGCATAACCCGAGGACCTCCCTGGCATAACCCAAGGAGCTTTTTCTTCCCAAATTACGGCATAACCTGAGGATCTCCCTAGCATAACCGAAGGAGCTTTTTCTTTCCAAATCCTGGCATAACCCAAGGAGCATTGTCCTTCCAAAGTCCGGCATAACCCGAGACCCTTTTCTTTTTCCGGCATAACCCGGTCATCTTCTAGCATAACCTGGATTCATTCACAGAGATATACAATCCTGATTTAATTGCTTAGATATGTGTCACAACTAACTCACAAAATTTTCCTAGTGAAAACTGGGGCAGAAAATTTTGTTCGTTTGTTTGTTTTGGTATCTTAAGCAGATTGATCTCAAGACACAAGGTGCGAGACGACCAATGGAATAAATCTCAATTCAGAATCAAGAAAAAGAAGGAAAAAAAAAAAGAACAAAAGAAATGAATTCAAACGTAAAGCAAGTAAGGGTGCGGATTGCTCAAAACCTGATTGAAGTCATAAGCTCCTCTTATCCTATCTTGACCTAATGCTGCATGAAGAAGTAAACACCTACAAATTGTGAGCATCAAGATTCAGATCGAAGTCCACAGCAACATTAGCTAAGACTCAAGATCAAGTTTCAAGAGAATCATAGATAGGAATCTTGTAACTCATAGTTGATAGGCATAGCTAGCTTAGCTTTGATTTTCCTTTTAGTATAATAAGGAGGTCGGCAAGCAGTAGCAGCAGCAACAGCAGCGAAATCACAGCTCCTGGTAGTCCCAGCTACCAAACCTTCCTGAACTACACTGACCTGATTCCTGTTTAGCCCGGGATATGTAGGCAGCCTCTGAAGTAGGGTACGATCAGCTCTTTCAAAAATGCTTCACACGGAATATGTGAACGAGCAAAAATCGCTCATTTCCGCTCACTTGTCTTTGCACGAAAACCCTTCGTGTTTCCGGGCAAAGAGGGGCAGCTGTGAGCACGTAATTTTTTGACCTAAGCAAATTATTCCAAAAGTTTCAAATAAAATAATTTCTTTATTATTTTACAATTTTTGTGAATTTTGTTGAATTTTATGCTGATTGATTACATTTTTATTCATATGAAAATACAAAAAATATGCACTTGCATTTAGGGATTTAATTTCACAATTTTAGTATCAATTAGTATTAATTTGTAAAGAAAATAATAAAAAAATGGTTCATTTTGCATTTTTAGCTCAAATTGGTATTAGTTTGCATTTTTCTTTAATTAAGAATTAATTAGGAAATCTAATTTTTAGTGTTAATTTGATTGTGAGTTTATTTTAGCATCTTATAAAATCAGAAAATAAAAAAATACAAAATGAATAATAAATAATAAGTAAAAGAAATGAAAGGAAGCAAATAAAATAAAAAGGGAGGCTATGTATAGTGGTCCAATTCTGGTTTTAAGCCCAAAAATTCCCCAAAATTCGTTCCATTTTGCCCATCCCAATTAAAAGTTACCCGGTCCAGCCCATTATATACAAAATGATGTCGTTTTGACGTCATTTGATCTCAGCCGTCCATCGCCTATCATCCAACGGCCCCTACTGATCCCCATTTAGACAAAACGACGCCGTTTAGGCGAAGATCAATCTGGACCATTCATCCCCTAAATCCAACGACCAATATTGGTTCTTATATTTTTAATATAACTGTCCTAAAATCAATTAAACCCTAAAAATATTTTTACATCCTCCTCGTACCTCCCCCTTCCCTGTAATGCCATCACCGGCTACCCTAACCCCACCGTGTCTCCGCCACCCGCCGCCGGCTGGAAATCGCCTCCGCCGGCGGCGATGCTCCAAATCACCCCAAATTAACACCCCTAAACTTTATCTACCTCCTCTTTCCAAATCCACCCATGGTTTCCTTCAAATCCCCACTGAAATCTTCAAATATCAAATCAAAGAATCGGACCAAATGCATGTTCGTCCAAATCACTTGAAAATCATACCATAGAATCCTCTCTATTCCCCCATAACGAATCTGATGCCTGTTCCTTTCAAATCCCTGTGGAATCCCTCGAATATCAATTTGAAAATCAAAACCCTAGCCGCCGCCTTTGTATTCCGATGGCGGCGCCACCTCCAAATCTAACCATACTTACACCATAGATTCTCCTCCGTCTCCCCATTCCAACCGTGCACCCAGTTTCCTTCTAATCAAACCCCACTTTCTCGAATATCCGTTTAAATTTTCTGGCCAAAAATCCCTAATTCAAAATATTTGTGATTTCGGACCGTAATATCCCTATCATATTTTCTTTTGAAAACATACGATTAGGGATGTTACATGTCAGGAATCTTTGAAGATTCGGACATTAATGGCTGGCCGGAGTTTGCTTTATTAGTAAGTGTTCTATAATTTTACTCTTATTTTTGTTTCTCTTTTACTTCTTTGTTCTATCTGTGAATTTTCTGTTCGTTTTAATTTTGTTTTAATTTGATGGATATGTCATCTGTTAGTTGATAATAGTTTTAATTTCGAAATCGTCTTAGTTGATTAGTTTGGATTCAATATAATTCTGTCCGTTAAATGTTACCTAGATGTTTAGGTTAATTTCATAATCTTCTAGTTTTAAGTTTTCAATTGTTAGCATATTGGTTATATGTTGGTTTAATTTCATTATTGATCCTGGTTTCCTGATCTTTAAGTCTGATTGAGTTTATGTGAGTAATTAATTTGTTAAATCAATTAGTTAATTTCTGGATATTAATTAATCTGTTTTAGTTAGTTTTGAATTGGTTTAAGATTGGTTATAGCTGGATATAGTAAATTAGTATATGAAGATCAAGATCAAGGGTAGTAATTTCAGGGTGTTTTAAGGGTAGTTTAGGCATGGAAAAAGGGTAGTTTTATTAGATTTGGTAATTGTATAAATCAGGCAAGGTAGTTTAGGATTTAAAGGGAATAGGAACATGATAGAACCATCTAGGACATTCCAAAATAGGACTTAAGTGTACATTTCAGGAAGTTTAAAACATTACTTGGATAACAAGTTAAAAATAAAGGGACTAAACTGAAAATAATGAAGGACTAAAAGAGAAAAATAAAAATCTGAAGTTGCACCCTAATTTTGCCTATAAAAAAGAATCAACATGCCTTGTTTAACAAGTTTGGACTCCCTGAAAATTCAGAAGCTTTGGATCTCTGAAAATTCCAAAAAAAAGTTTTGACACCTTTGAAAATTACCAAACTTTCCAGCTCCTAATTTCCCCCTCAAAATCCATTTCTGAAAATCTGGGTCCCAAATTTGAATTTCAAAACTAAAGAGGTTCAAATCTGAAGTCAGATAGCTCTAGAAACCTTTCTTTTTAGATCAAAAATTCTTCAGAAAAACCAAAAACAACAGAAAACTTGCAAAAATCCCAAAAAATACTGTTACATTGAAACCTTAGGTTACTTTCGATTTTTAATTGTTGATTTATACCTTCTAGCTCAATATTTGATTGCTGAAAGCATCTGAGTGTTCCTGGGCTAAATTTCAAGTAGATTTGGATCATTCAAGATTGTTTGGTTGAGTGTTGGTGTTGTGCTTCCATAGACTAATTTTGCTATTGTTTCCTGGGCATTTGGAAGTCATTTCTAGCTGTTGCTTGCTCGTTTGACTGCTGTTGATCCTTTCCTTCTATCTCCTTGTAATTCCAGGTATATGCCTAGCCTTGAGTGATATATTGAAGTTGTAATCAATTTGTGCGGAGGCTTAAATAATACAAACGTTGCTGTATTTTGGTCTAATGATATGTAAAACTGTTTATGAGTATTCTATTCTCCTGTTGTTCGATTATTAATACATAGTAGAACTGTAAATTGGTTTGTAATTGAACTATGGACTGTTTAACATGATAGGGATTTGGATTATGAGTTTGGTTGTAATTGAATAAGTGAATTCAGCATTTAATTTACAGCTTTGTCAATTGATGATCTGGGAAATATCTAAATAGTTGCTTCAGTTTTAATTGTCCAAGTTTAGAATCATAAGATAAACCGAAATTGAATGATCGCAATTAAAATTAGTATGCTCCCGAATGTGAATAATGTGTAGTCACTTTGTCCTTTAATACAGTCAAGTAGCTAGTTTGTATGTTAAAACATAAAATTTCAGGATACTTAAATCTTCCTATGTTAATTGAGGACTTGAGAGTTGCTGGGAATTGTTCAACTGTTACTCCTTAGTCCAAATGGAATTGGGCCTACATAATGACAGGCCCAATTTTCGTGGTATCAGGTCCACGTCTTGGCTGTGTTCATGCATTAAACCTGTATAGGGCCAAGTTTGAAGGCCCAAAATTGCTAGAAGTCAAAACCCTTTAAAAATTGTACTAGGAGTTAGGGAATTAATTCACAAATATAAAATTGGGTTTCGAATTAGGTAGCGGGTTCAAGAGAAAAGGGCCTTCCCTTTTGTTTGAATTCGGACTTGAATTCGGAGTCCGAATTTATATTTGTAAATTAGTTGGCCCTTTTTAGAAACAAATAATAAATAGAAAATTTAGTTCATTTTAGATTGGCCTTCTAATAAAAAATGAGACGAGCCTCGCCAAACAAAAATGCATAAATTGCGGGGCCCTCATTAACTACTTAATTAAAAATACTTAGATATTCGGGACGGGCCGTTTAGCAAATTTTACGGCCTTCCCAAAAGATGATAACACGTTAGTCGCTTTAGGCGCGTTCTTTTGATAATCATACCTTCCTAAACTCGGGTGTGCAATTCATGCGACCCAAATCCAAATTCCAAAACGTCGAATAAAGTATGTCGAGGATCCAGGTGCATTTCATGTGACGTGATCCGAAAACATATTTTAAACGACGTTCAATTTCCTAAAACTTTATTATTAATCAAAAGCGGTAAATAATTCTACAAATTCACAATAGGATGACATGTATAAAAATCAGATTTTAGCCATTTATAATAGTTTAAGCGACCGTGCTAGAACCACAGGATCCGGGGGTGCCTAACACCTTCCCTCGGGTCAACAGAATTCCTTACTTAGAATTTCTGGTTCGCAGACTCCAATTGGAAGTCGAAAATTTTCCTCGATTTGAGATTCAAGTAAAACCGGTGACTTGGGACACCAAAAGTCAAACCTATCCCAAGTGGCGACTCTAAATAAATAAATAATCTCATTTCGAGTAATGTCACTTTAAATAGAAAAACTCCCTTTATACATTTATCCTTCGGGGTAGGTGTATAAAAAAAAAGAGGTGTGACAATCGCAGGAGCTGTCCAGCCAAATTTGGCCAGAACCGCAGAAGCGGCCCAAAACCGCAAAAGCGGTATCTGCAGAAGCGGAAATGGAACCGCAGAAGTGAAAAGGGTTGGAGGCAGAGAGCTTATTTTAAAGTTTGGGATTGGCCATTTCTCTCATATTTTCTTGTCTTGGGGGCGATTCTTGGAGGATTCAAGAGAGGAATTCATTCATAAATGATAAGGTAAGCTAATCCCACCTATTATGAGTTAAACACATTAATTATGTATAGATTTTAGCATGTAAATTGGTAGAAAATTGGGGGTTAGAGGAAAACCTAGAAAATTATTTTCTTGGAATTTAGCCACAATTTGGGTATGGAATTTAGAGAAAACATTGTATATTTGAGTTTGTGACTTCATGGGTAAACTCTATCTTCGAGGAATGTCGGATTTCGGGCATATGGGCCCAAGGGTATTTTTGTCAGCTTTCCAATCGGGGTTAGGAATTTTTATAAATTGAATTATAATGAGTACCTTAGCATATATTAATAGATTTGTATAACCATTGGCTAGTTTTGGAGCAATGTGCGTTGGTTCAAGTCTTTGGAAGAATGTAGAATGCCGGCTATGAGTATTCGGAGAGAGGTGACTCTCCTTTCTAACCTTGTAAGAGGGAATTGTCCCCATAGGTAAAATAATTTATTATGTTTTCCTGTATGTGGGGGCTACGTACGCACGAGGTGACGAGAGTCCGTGCGTAGCTATTATTATGCTATTGTTCGGGTAGTTAGGACCCATGAGCATGTTATACTTGGATTATTTATGAACCCATTGATAGCTTGAATTGTTTAAATCACCTTTGATTAGTAAATGAATTTAAAAAGAGATTAAACATCATTTTTTCGGAATTGTTAAAAAGAGAAACTGTCTTATTTGGATAAATAGCCCCGATAGATTCTTAATTGGGTACTTGACCATGTATTTTTTGTGTACCTGCTTCACATGAATGATTCGCGAGCAGGGTATGTATTTATTTATGGAACGGGCCGAACGCCTCGGCATATTAAATAGATGCATCTATTGGTTCGGGCCGTTCGACCCTCGGCAGTGCACGGTTTACATTCCTGTTAGATCGGGCCGTCGCCTCTGTGTGATTTAGGCATGTTATTTGTCGCTTGAGGATTTTTTTTAAAACTTAAAATTTACCCTGTGTGGCTTGATATAAACTGATAAAATAATAAAGAATAAACCTTGAAAGCCCTTGATTATTTGTTGAAGATATTTACCTGTTTTCTGGCTTCGCGAATTAAAACTACTATATAAATCCATGATTTCACTCACATTTCTAGAATATTGTTAATTGACCTCTAGTGAGTGTCGAAGTTGGCCATCTCGTCTCTACTTCTTCGAGATTAGGCGAGATACTCATTGAGTACACGTTGATTACGTACTCATACTATACTTCTGTATATTTCTGTTGCACAGGTATATATACCTCTAGCAGCCTACTGGGCGTAGCAGCGCGGATGAGCTTGGGACTAGGTGAGCTGCATTGTTTGAGACGACCCGCAGCTTGTGTAGTTCCTTTCCGTATTTTTTTAGTATTTATTCCCTGTCCACTATATTTCGGACAGATGTTGTATTTTATTTCCCTTATCGATAGTTGCTCATGCACTTGTGACACCAGGCTTCTGAGAGGGTTTTCGAAGGATTTGTACTAATTGTTATTATTTAAATTTGAATTCGAGTAGCGATCTTTTATTCATGAAAAATGGAAGGAAAAACCTAAGATTCTCAAAAGTATTAAAAGAAGATTTAATTGATAATTTAGTTGGCTTGCCTGACAAAGGTGTCCGGCGCCACCACGAACCTTAGTTGATTTTGGGTTGTGACACACATTATCTGTTACTTTCCTTCCTGGGATAAATCTTGATTGAGTTTCAATGATATTGGATGTTATCACCTTCTGGATCCTGCCTGCAAGGATCTTTGCTATGATCTTGTATAGAACAGTGCAATAGGCAGTTGGCCTATACTCTTAGATTGTAGTAGGATTGACTACCTTTGGTATCAGGGTGACTGCTGTACAATTAATTCCTTTATATATTTTCTTGTTGTAAAGAAATCTTTCACAACTTCAATGATTTCACTTTTAATGACTGGACAAGATCTTTTATAGAATACAACATTATATCTATCCACACCTGGAGCTTTGTCATATCCTATAGATTGAAGTCCTAAATATATCTCCTCCTCTGTCACTTCTTCACATAGTTGGAGCTGTTGAATATGACTCAGTACACTCCCTCTTCTCATGATTGTCTTGTTAACTGTTGTCACATTATGCAAAGCTGACCCCATAAGTGACTTATAGAACTGTATTATCTCTAGCTTGATATCTCTTGCTTCTGTTAGTCTTTCTCCCTCTTGAGACTCTAGCTCTAGTATTTGTTTCTTCTGTTTTCTATCTTTTATAACAGCTGAAAAGTAACTTGTATTAGCATCTCCAAGTTTGATCCACCTTGCCCTGGCTTTTGTTGTAATACATTTTCCTCAATCATAGACCGCTTTTCAAGTTTACAGATAATCTTCTTTTCTTCCATTGCTAACTCATCTAAGTATTGGTGCCTTATCATGAGTTGTATTTCTTGAAGATCTTCTCTTGCTAGAATAATTCTTGCTGCTACACCCTTGAATTCAGTTTCATTTAATCATTTCAGCTTCTCCCTTAATTCCTTCTGTCTAATCCGGCTATTCCTCATCTTGTGCGAATATCTTTGTTTCAAGTTTTTCTACACTAGGTGAAGAAAATTCTCATGAGTTTCTCATACATTGAAAATTTTGAATGTTGCTCTGATCCTTGGCTCCCTCACATTATTAATTATCATTGTAGGACAGTGGTCTGATATATATGGAAGTTTATATTCATTAAGCAAATGGCCATATTTTAACATCTATTCAACATTTTCAAAGGCTCTATCTATTCTGCTCCATATTCTATCATCCTCTTGTTGCTTGTTTGTCCAAGTATAATAATCTCCTTTCCACAGCAATTCATTCAGCATCAATTGTTGAATACATTCTGTGAAATCCTTTATCTCATATCTAGTGATTGTTGCTCCTTTCAATCTATATTGTGGATTTAAGATAGAGTTGAAATCCCCCCAAATGATCCATGGTTTAGTTGTTGTTTGAGACAAACAGTTCAATTGCTGCCATAAATCTCTCCTCTGCTCCACTGTATTGTATCCATACAGTATTGTCATTTCACAATCAATTTGTTGGTTCCTTCTTACCATTGAACAATGGATAATTTGTGCTTCCTTATTCAGAATTACAATCTTGTAAGCATTAGTGTCCCAGATAAGCCAAATCTCACCATTCTGTGCATGATCGTAATTATTCTCAAATTCCTATCCTGGGAATATTTTATTATAGACTGTTTGTGCTCTATGTTCCTACACTCTTCGAGATATTCAGCAATTCTTTCTGCTTATATCTCTTACTTATTCCCCTCGTGTTACATATTAACCATGTCATTATTGATGGCATATATATCCTCCGCCTATATCAGTCGGTGGGAGTTTTATCATCACATCATCTTCACACTGTAGGATCTCAAATTCACTTCCAATTGGAATAGCTGCTTCAATCAATTGATTCACAGGTCAACCATTAATTTCTTTTGTTGCCTTCCTTTTTAATATATGTTTCTCTTTAGATTGTGAGCTTAATTCCTCTATATCCACTCTCTCTATTGGATGCTGAGTTTTTTGATTGGTTGCCGCATATTGAGTTTCCTTCTTCTCATCATTAGCTTTAACTGTATCTCTTTTATCCTCCTTTGGTACCCATGTTTGCACCATTTTCTTAGGACCTTGCTCCCTCTTTTGCATGTTGTTATTCATTTGTTCCTCATTATTCACATCTCTCATTTTCTGCTTTGTACAATTAAGTCCTATCATTAGATACTTTTCACAATAATCTGGTTTTCATTCAAATATAACTGATTGTTGAAATGTTTTTCCTGTTGGATCCAGTACAGTGACTTCATCTGGTAATGGCTTGGTGACCTTGACCTCTATAAGCATTCTAGCAAGTGATATTCTGGTTTACTTTGCTGTGTATTCATCTACTTACTTTAGCACTCCAATCACACTATCTATCCTACTCAATGAATCTCGGCTCCAGCAATTCATAGGTAGACTTGGATATTTAACCCACAAAGGCAGCTCTGTAAGGAACTCAACTTTAAAATCAATCTCAAGGCACCATTGTTTCAAGATCATAGGTTTGTTTTTTATGCTATATGGGCCTGCATATTGTACTTCATTCAAATCAATCATCGACTAGAATTTAACAATATAATACCCTTTTTCGTGATAATACACTTCAGGTTTAGCTACCATATTCCAATTGTGAGCTATATATCTTGTCATGTAGTTATATCCTGGTGTTTCACCTATCACATAAACTACTAAAGCAGACTTCCACTTATCAGCTTTCCTGTTTGTTTCTTCCTTATCAAGCTTGACCATTAGACTTCCATCAACCAATTATGGTGGTATGTAATCAAGTGACATATCGTTAGTTGCTGCTCGATTTCAATTGAATAGCCTAGATCAGGTGTTATCTGGAGCTTGGCCCTTTGATTTCTACTCAGGTTTCCTCAGATCTAGTAGCCTAGATCAGGTGTTATCTGGAGCTTGGCCCTTTGATTTCTACTCAGGTTTCCTCAGATCTAGTTGTTTGAGCTGAGTTGGTTGTTGTTCTTCAGTAATTCCTGACAATTTCAGTTGCAACGGCTCATTTATGTTCAATTTTCTATCTCCGGTGGTCATTTTGCTTGTCGAAATTAATGGATACAGGGGTGGAAATTTGAGTTGCTAATAGTGTAATCACTCGTTGTTCACCTCTATTTTCTAGGGTTCAGTTATCACCCTAGCACTGACTGAGCTTCCCACTGTTACAATTAATTGTTTCTTCGGTCTTCCTCGCCCTCTAGCCATGGCCGCCACCGTCGGCGTAGGTTTACTTAACTTGCGCCAATAGCTAATGTTAAATTTTAAACATACAAATTTTATATTAGTTGTTTATCAATGGTAAATAGATAATTTTTTAGGAGTTCGTTGTAGAATGCGCCTTTTCTTTAATAATGAAAACATTGTACATTACCTACATTGAATATATTTTATAAGGTTCTCATTATTTTTTATTCTCAATTATATAAACATATTTTTTAATTTGATTGTTATCAATAAATTATTGATAAGAGCAAATTATTTAATCTACTCATCCTTTTTATTATTCAACGCCATCAAACTATATGCTTGATCACCAATTTTTTATTTTTTTAAATAAAATTTCATTATTACCCAGTTAAGTTCATAACATATGTATTAGAAAAGAAAAAAAAAATCATGATTTAAAAAAATTAAAAAATACAAAACATAAAGAGATAGATATTGATAATGTAGAGGTTAAAATAGGTATTTTAAAAAGTCAACTACAAAATGAAGGGGAGAATAATAATTGTTCAAAGTAGAGGGAAAGTTTGATTTTTAAAGCAAATTTCAGGGGTGTAAATGATTTTTAGCCTTTTTGTATTGGGGAAGATATTTGAGAAAATCTCACTTTATATCCATTAATTCTAAACTATTTACCCTTTAATGTCCAGGTCCAAACTATTTACTACTCCTATCCATGGGACCCAAACTATTTACCCGGTTATTTTATTCCTCAAACCAACGTTTCCTCAATTTTATTATTATTATTATTATTATTCCTCACACTAGTATTCTTCAAGTTGTTTCTGTCTTTAATACTTGCAGCTCTACGTTCTTTCTTTGTCGACCCATTTCTATCAGCCCCCGCGTCCAATCTTGCCTCCAAATACCCGTTTAACCATTCATTCTCCATTTCCTTTCCTTTCCCTTTTTCGTTGATTGTTTGCTTCAAATTATATATATATATGCAAGAACTTGAAAAGAGATATTAATGCTTCAAAAACAACAAGTGTTAAATATATAGACCAACTGAGTTGTGGAGTTAAAAGCTTGGAAATGAGATGTGCCCTATAAAGAGCAAGAGGGGGAAGAATATAATAGAGGTGGTTTCAAGGACTTAGTTGTTTTGAAGCTCTTGAATTTAAAATTTTTATTTTTGAAGATTTCTTGTTTGATTCAAAGTGGGTGCTGTTAAATATTGCTTATAATACATTTTGGAAGTTCATACTGAAATTTGATAGTATTTAGAGCTGATTTGAGGTGATTGAGATCGAAAATTTCAGTTGAAAATCGAAGAAGAACACAACTACCTAATAGTATACTGCTACGGTACACAATATGTTGTAGGAGTATAGCTATATTGCAACAATATATTATAGGAGTATGTAGTTATACTGTAACAGTATACTATTATAGTATACAATATATTATTATAGTATATTATAATAATATGCAATATACTGTAACAGTATGCTGTAGTAGTATACTTATTACCGATAAATCCACTTGTCTTTTACCTTTTAATTTGTTTTAAGCTTTTACCTAGCGTGAGAGGCAAATTAAAAATGTAAAAATAAAATAAAATATTATAGTATGCTATATAATGTAACATTATACTCTTATAATTAGATCTTTTTATAATTTTTAAAAAATTTTATTGACAGCTGATATTATTCAGCTTACTAATTGAATTATTTTTTTTAACTCTTTTCATATAAATATATACCCTTTTGGTATAGCTATATATTATACTGGTATCATATGTTAGTTAATATTTTTTTATTGTATTAGCTACATTTAATTGGTACAAAACATGATTTTTTAGTAATAATATAAAAAAAGAATAAAAAAATTATTAAAACCAGTAAATAAAATTAGATTATGAAGAGAGAAAAATATTAAAAAAGAAGTTAAATGTAATTAGAAGAGGAAAAAAGAAAAAAATAAGAAGAAAACGAGAAAAAAGAAAAGGAAAAAAGAAAAGAAAAGAAAAGAAGCACAGAAATAAAAAACAATTAGAGAATAAAGAAAAAATTCCCCACAAAAACTACTATGGGTAGGAAATATAATTAGTTTATGGTAGAAAAATAAATTGGTAGACAAGGGTAAATAGTTTTGTTTTTGTGGATAACTGTGTCAAAACTGAAAAACGTTAGGAGTAGTGGGGGCAAAATGGATTAAAAAAAAGTTATCTATCCAAATTATTAATTAAAAATAAGTTGGATGATGAACTTTTTAAAAATAGTCAAATATTGATAAGATCCATACCATACTTGAAAAATGGAATGGGTTCAACTTGGAGGTTCCTCAAGTTTGGGATACTAGAAATTCTCCCAAAAATGATTATACATTTTTTATCCGCATTAAATATGAATTGATCGGATAATTATCTATTTTTAAGCCGCCAATACAACACGACACGCCCGCGTGTCACCCCAAATTATAATTATGAGAACCAGAAACGCTAAACATAAGGAATTCCGGAAGATTAGAAAAAGACGGCCATGGATCAGGGGCGGAGGTAGGGGCACAAGGGTGTTCACCCGAACACCCTTCGCCGAAAAATTACACTGTATATATAAGGCAAAATCTATTTTTTATCTCTATATATAAAGTTTTGAACACCCTTGACACAAGGCAAATGTTTGGCTCAGTGGTCAAGGGTGTTCAAAATGTGTAGAAGATCCTAGGTTCGATTCCCGTGAGCTGCAATTCAATTTTTTTTTAGCACCTTTAGTATATATCCTGCCTCCGCCACTGCCATGGATATGAACGCCATAAGGAGAGAAGTAAAGATTTGAATTCTACAAGAAATACTGATTACCACAACCTCAACGCTAGGGGAGACAGACCAGACCATGACAATAAAATGAGCTCGAGATTTGAGTGTCGCTCAAGTTAATTAATATATTTTCAACATAATTCTCTTTAAAATAGATCTTTATTTAGAGTCTGTTTGGAAAGTCACCTTGTAATTGAAATTTTTGCAATTACTAGGGTAGTAATTACACAGTTGTATAATTATGACGATATGTTTGTTTGTCATAGTATAATTACAAGTTCACAGTGAAATTACATTGTTAGATTAAATTTTAAATTAAGTAATTATCAAAACTTATAAATTAATATAATAAATATTTGCCAATAAATTTTTATAAGTATAAATGATATTAATATACATTAGTTTGTAATCGTATAATTATAAATTATATTGTAAAATTATATATATATATATATATATATATATAAAAGTTTTGTAAGAATATCATGGAATTCATGATTGACAAAATAAATTAATATTTATAAATATAGTGTCATCACATTATTCAAATGTTTGGCAAATCTAATCTATCAACTCTAACAAAAAAAAAAAAGGAACAACATGCAATGTGAGACCAATACTACTAAAAAAAGTAAATTGGAACCATGAATATAATACAATTTCAAAAATAAAATAGTTTAACATATGTCAAATTCTAACATAATAATAATAAGTCTCACTGCAACTTAAGATTAGGAAACATAATAGTTTATAACAATATTCAACAATGGAATTCAACTTTTATTGCATCATTCATCATATGCCAAGTTATTAATGACTCATTATTTTTAATATTAGGAGGTGTAGTTTCAAAACATAGAACAATAAAATAAATAATAAATAAAATATAAGCAATTACGGAATCACAAGAAGTGAAGATAGAGAAATAAAAGATAAATAATGTACAAGGAAAAATATATTTAAAATTTCAAAAGAAATTAGAAAGTAAAAATAAAATTAAAAAATTAAAATAATAGAAACAAAAAGTTATCAAGAAAATAAATTAAAATAAAAACAAAAAGAATGAAACTAAAAGGCAACCTTGTAATTACACAGTGTAATTACCACAAATTCTTGCCCCCTCCAAACTGTGTAATTGCACTCAATTACACCCAAATCCTTATCCAAGGTGGCTTTCCAAACAAACTTTTAATTTAATGGTAGCCAGTTAACTAAAGGAAAAACATATATAGAAGAAACGGAGCAGTCAATTACTACCAAACATAATTACTCCCTCGTCTCAAATTATTTGCCATGATAATATCTTCTTAAGAGCCGTGTAAAAAAAACAATGACAACAATTTGGGAGGAAGGAAGTAGTATTTCAAAAGCAACAAACAACAACAGAACCAGTGCAATATCGACCACGAAAGCAACAAAGTTTAAAAATTATTCAATTCCAGTTGAAAATAAAAACATAAAATCCAACTCACGCAAGATTTTAAAAAACAGTAATAATAGAAGTTTCCAAGAATCCATAATATTCTATAAAGACTAAAAGTCAAAACCCTAAACTAGATAAAACTAAAGTAAAACCCATAAACAATCAACAAAAATGTCCAAAAACCTAATTAAAACCCCTTAATTAAATATTAAAACATAAAGAAAACCCTAATTAGTAGAATCGTCAATTTCTACTCCTTCATGTGCCCAAGCATGTTCCTTCTTAACCTCTTCCAATTCCGCTTCAGTATAATCACTCGTGATATTAAATATCTTCCTAACAGCCATATATGACTTATCCTTAATCCGATCAGCAATTGACTGACATAACAGATCCATTAAACTCTTAATGTCAAGATAATTAGCAGCTAATACAAGTTCAAACAGATCGTTGTAACTCTTCTCCTTCACGAAATCCTTATCGAATTTTTTGATTTCCTCTTCGTTAGACTTCATCTTCTCATCGGCATGCGTCTTTAGGTACTCTGTAATTTTGATTAGGGTTTTGGTATCGACGTTTGGGAGTGGAATGACCGTGTAATCGTCTTCCACCATGTTTTTTATGGTTATGGATTGAACGGCGGCATTTTCTTCTAACTGAAATTCATCGCCGTCGGAGGACTTTAAGATCAACATCTTCTTCTGCTCAGATGTTGCTGAGGAGGAGGCGGCCATTGATTTATTGATGATTTTAGGAGAAATAAGGGAGAGGAAGGAAAACCCTAGAGAATAGTCGAAAGGTAGAATTATGTGTAGAGAAGGGGAAGTTGTTGCTATTTATAGGTAACGATTGATATTATTTTACGTAATATACTTCCTTGTCCTTTTTAATTTAGGAAAAAAAATCCTAAAGGGAAAAGGAAAACTTTTGTTTTCTTTCACGTTTCTAGAAACTACTAACGTTGGAGAAAAGAATGTTTAATGATCACGCTCAACTGAGTCTCACAAAAGACTATGCGAGCGTTGCAAATATAATCTGAGCATTGTAGCCCAGAGTCAAACCACAGAGAATTAACCCACTAATTACCACTGTCAGATTTACTCAATTTCCACATCTGTTTCCTCAAACTTTCGGATTCATAATTGTTGATTATCTAACAACTAATACTGAAAATAATAAATACTGAAAAGTAACTACGCTTGTTGTGTAAACAATATAAAGAAGGTGTAAGGTATTGATTTCCCCCGTTGGTCTTTTCCTTGGTTGTATATTTCTTATAATTCAGATTTATCTATCTCTAACAATCATGAACTCTCAATTTATCATAATTCTCTCTCAAACAATTATAATAATCTACTAAATGCACTCTCTCAAGTTACGTTAGCTAATTTCACAATACAGTTCAATTAGATTGCACCTGGGATTTCATCATCTCTAANAAATGTATATGAACAATTAGAGATTAAACAACAAAACCTAATTATATTGATAAAACAACCAAGTAATTCCCAACGAGTTCCGTCAAAACCTTAGATTAAGTATTTAGCTACGCATGATAATGGATAAATCAATAGCTAAAGAATTCATAATCATAAGATTGCAAGAAATTAAGAAGAATAAAAGTAATGATGTTTTTGTGATCTCTCACACTTGTTTCTCTTGCCAACCAACTCCAAAATTAAGCCTAAATTAGCTTTGGGCGAGTTTCCTACATTATATAAAGGGTTTACAAAACTTTTACCGATTTATACTTTGACCCATGAAGTATTTGAACAACACTGCGTCTCCCGCGGCCGCGGCGTTGACC
>MU685293.1:73953-91342 GCA_026770625.1 Nicotiana glauca | reverse complement strand
CAGTTGAGCTACCGTGCTAGAACCACGGAATTCGGGAGTGCCTAATACCTTCTCCCGGGTTAACAGAATTCCTTACCCGGATTTCTGGTTCGCGATTGTTAAACAGAGTCAAACCCTTCCTCGATTCGGGATTCAAACCGGTGATTTGGGACATCATAAATCTCCCAAGTGGCGACTCTGAATCTTAAATAAAAAATGAATCCCGTTTCGATTGTCCTTAAAATGGAAAAACTCCTTTATTACTATATCCCTTCCCGGGGTGTAGTAAAAGCTGATATTTCTTCGGAAAAAGGAGGTGTGACAGACATGAATATCCAGGAGTTGCTGGTAATTGGCAATTCAGATCTTCTAGTACATAAGATTCTAGAAGAGTGGGCTACCAAGAATACCAAAATATTTCCATATTTGTATCACATACAAGAGTTGATGAAGAGGTTCATAAAGATAGAATTCAAACATGTTCCGAGAATTCAGAATGAGTTCGCAAACGCACTGGCTACATTGTCTTTCATGATACAACATTCGGATAAGAATTTCATCAACCCTATCCCGGTGAAAACCCATAATTAACCATCTTATTGCGCTTATATTGAAGAAAAAGCAGACAGAAATCCATGGTTTCACAATATCAAGAAACATTTAGCAAAAGGAAAATACCCGGAGCATGCAAATCATACTCTCATTTTAGTAGCCATAGATTACTTCACAAAATAGGTTGAGGCTGCATCTTACAAGGCTGTAACTAAGAAAGTCATCAAAGATTTTGTTAGGGATCGTATTGTGTAACCACCCGGACGGTCGTCTTGAGAATTTATTCCCTGATCCCTTATTAACTTCTTCCCCTAAGTTTATTTTTGCTATTTTGATTTGCCGGGATGTTCGGTTTTGAGTTTCGAAGATTTTTGGGACACTTAGTCCTAAATGAGAGCTTAAGTATTAGAAAGTTAACCATAGTCGGAACAGTGTGAACACGGCCTCAGAATGAAAATCTGATGGTTCCTTTAGCTCCGTTAGGTGATTTCGGGTTTAGAGGCATGGTCGAATTGTGTTTTGGAGGTCTGTAGCTAATTTAGGCTTGAAATGCCGAAAATTAAATTTTTAAAGTTTCCGGTTCGTTAGTGAGATTTTTATCCGAAGGTCGGAATGGAATTCTGTGAGTTGCAATAGTTCCATTATGTCATTTGTGATGTGTCTGCAAAATTTCAGGTCATTCAGAGGAGGTTTGATAGACTTTTTGATTGAAAGTGTATTTTGAGAAATTTGGAGTTCTTAGGTTTGAATTCATGGTTAATTTGAGGTTTCGATGTTGTTTTAGGTGTTTTAAGGATTGGTTCAAGTTTGGGGAGTTGTATTAGACTTGTTGGTGCCTTTGGTTGAGGTCCCGGGGGCTTCGGGATGATTTCGGGTGGTTGATGGAGAGTTTTGAGAAATGTTGCAGCTGTTGTATTTTTGTTGCTTCTAGTATTTTCGCATCTGCGATTTGGGAACCGCAGATGAGGCACCGGAGAAGTGGCTAAGAAGACCGCAGAAGTGGATTTTTGATTTTCATTCAGGTTCCGTAGATACGGAAGGAATACCGCATAAGCGGTGGCACATCTGCGGAGGAGCAATCGCAGTTACGATTTTTGGTCACTTAAGAGAAAGTCGCATATGCAACGTAATTTTTGCAGATGCGGTCCCAGGGCCACAAATATAGAAATTGCTGGGCAGAACATAAATACTTGCCTTAACGGAATTTAGTCATTTTTCACCTCTTTTCAAACGGGAAGAAGCTTTTGGAGCATTTTTTCAAGAGGGATTTTCAGAGGAGTCCATTGGGGTAAGGTCTTTGGTCCCAAAACTTGTTATTATAGTGATTTTTATCATCCTAAGCATGAAAAATTTTGGAAAATCGGTGGTGGTTGTGGGATTTAGAGCTTGGGATTAAGAGAGTTTAAAATGAGGATTTGAGGGGCCATTTAGATTCCGATTTTAGTGTTCTTGGTATGTATGAACTCGTGAGAGTGTGAGGATTCCGAAAATGTAAATTTATACAATTTTGAGATGTGGGTCGGAGGAGCATTTTGGTCATTTTACCTAATTTCGCGTCTTAACTTAGAATTTAATTATAAAATTAGTTATTTGAAGTGTTATTTACATTATGAAAGTGAAATGAATAGATTTCGGCCATTTGGAGTTGGATACTTGGGGCAAAGGCGTGGTTTCGGGTTGACTTGCACTTGTTCAAGGTACGTGGCTTGTCTAACCTTGTGTAGGGGAACTTTCCCTTTAGGATTGATATTGTGGTAATTGAAATGCATTGTACGTGAGGTGACAAGCGCGTACTTGTGCTAATTGTTGGAAATTTGTTTTTTCATTAAAAATAACCTTAAATTGTGTTCTTCCTTTTTCTTTCTTACACTGTTTTGGAAATTTAGCGTATTGTTAACCTAGAGAAGCATGCCTACTTGACTAAGTTGATTTATTTGCCTTAACTGCCTTAATTGTATTACGTGTTTCATGCTAGTTTAGGATTACCTACTTCACTTTGATATGCAATTTATTGGATTTTGCGTATTTATTTTGGGACTACAGGACGGTATCCCGGGAGCTCCCCTGTATGTTTACTTTGGGACTACGGAATCGCATTTCGGGAGATCCCCCTGCACATTATGAGTTGGACTACGGGATTGCACCCGACAGATTCCACTGGATATGATATTTATATTTGGGGACTACATGACGGTATCCTGGGAGATCCCCGATTGTTATCTTTGGAGCTAAGTTGTATTATCTTCTGTGTTTTACTTTTCTCTATGATAGTTGTTGGTGTCCTTCATATCTTGTGTTACTTATTTACACTGTTTATTTCATACTATTAAACCTTATATCTTATTTGACCTCAGTAGGGCCCTGACATTCCTCGTCACTAACTAACCGAGGTTAGGCTTGGCACTTACTAAGTACCGTTGTGGTGTACCCGTGCCCTTCTTATGTATGTTTTTCATGTGCAGATTCAGGTACTTCGACTCAGTCCTACCACTCTTGAGGTGAGGCGACTGTTATAGCGACTTCGAGGTATATCTGTATCGTCCGCAGACCAAGGAGTCTCTTTTTATTCCTGTTGTTTAGTATTAGCCCTTATGTTTTTCAGTTCTTGTTAGACATTCTGGAGTTAGAGCTATGCAGTACTTCTTAGCTTGTGATTCATGGGTTTCCGGGTCTTGGATTTATGTATTGGTTTTGGAGATTTAATATGGTGTATGCCGAGAAGCACATTCTACCACTGGTTATTCTCCTTATTTTTGTTTTTAAGTTGTTTATTTCCGCAAATTTTTGTTTCTTTTCCGCAATTTACGCTTATCTAGTCGTAGAGACTAGATGCCATCATGATGATTCACGGAGGACGAACTGGGGTAGGGTCAAGTTGGTATCAGAGCTCTAGGTTCATAGGAGTCATGAATCACAAGTCAGTTTATTAGAGTCTCGCTGATCGGGACGAAGATGTTTGTACTTATCTACGAGAGGCTATGTAACTGTTAAGAAAATTCCGTTTCGTTTGATTTCCTTGTCGTGCGAGATTTTGATATCACAATTCTAAGCTTTTGTCTTCTATTCTTTCATAGGTGGTGAGGACACGTGCTACTCGAGATGACTAGGCACCCGCGCCCCCTACTGGAGCCGTCAGAGGCCGGGGCTAGGGTAGAGACCGAGGACGCGCTCGTGGTGCAGCTAGAGCACCCACGCGAGATTCCGCCGAGGTACCACCAGTAATACCATCCGGAGTCCAGACACCTGATACGTCTGCCACTAATACTCCACCACTCTAGGAGACTTTGGCACAGTTTATGAGCATGTACACCACTTTAGCTCAGGCAAGGTTGCTTCCCCTTGCTGCAGCCACATCCCAGGCCGGGGAAGGAGTACAGACTCCTGCCGCCCGCATTCTTGAGAAGCGAGTGCATATTGAGCAGGACCCAGAGATTATTCCTACACCGTCTGCAGTGCCAGTTCAGCCCGAGGAAAGGGCAGCGGCTTCAGAGGATGAGCAACGGAGACTTGAGAGGTTCAAGAAATATGATCCTCCTGTATTCAGTAGGTTTGCATCAGAGGATGCCTTAGGATTTTTGGAGGAGTGCTACCGTATTCTCCGTACTATGGGCATATCAAGATCGAGTGGGGTTTCCTTCACTACTTTCTAGCTTCAGAGAGCCACATATCAGTGGTGGCGTGCTTATGAGTTAGACAGTCCAAATGAGGTAGCTTCCCTGACTTGGGCTCAGTTTTCAGATATGTTCATGAGGGAGTATGTCCCCCAAAGTCTTAGGGATGCCTGGCACATGGAGTTTGAGCATTTGCGCCAGGGCACTATGATTGTCTCAGACTATGCTATCTGTTACATTGGTTTGGCTAGACATGCACCAGCCTTAGTTTCTACGGTTCGCGAGAAGGTTCGCCGGTTTATTGAGGGCTTATTCCCAACATTAGGTCTAGAATGGCTCGTGAGTTAGAGATGGATATATCTTACCAACAAGTGGTGAACATTGCTAGGAGGATTGGGGGTATGCATGCTAGGGACAGAGAGGAGAGGAAGGCCAAGAGGTCTCGATAGTCGGGCCATTATTCTGGTGCCCGTTCCCCAGCTGCAGGTCATCATGTTAGTGATCATATGGGCCGCTCGTTCATTCAACTCTTCCAGCAGCCAGTGGTATTCCAGCTCCACCTAGGCCTCAGGAGCCTTATTATGCACCTTCAATCTCTAGTACGCCTCCTGTACGGGGTGCTTCTAGTGGTCAGTCCAGCAAACTTGGCCCAAGACAGTCACAACCGCCACATCCTCCTAGAGCTTGTTTTGATTGTGGTGACACACGCTATATGGTGAGGGATTTCCCCAGACTTAGGAGGGGTTCACCTCCGCAGACTACTCAGCCATAACAGGCCCTGCAAAGCTCTCAAGCTAAGGTTCCAACACCAGTTGCTACCCTACCAGCCCAGCCATCCAGAGGTAGAGGTCAGGGAGGTAGAGGTCGCCCTAGAGGGGGAGGCCAGGCCAGATATTATGCTCTTCCAGGCTATACTGAGGCCGCCGCCTCCGATTCTATCATCATAGGTACTATCTTGGTCTGTCACAGAGATGCATCGGTTCTGTTCGATCTAGGCTCCACTTATTCATATGTGTCTTCTTATTTTGCTCCGTATTTGGGTGTACCACGGGATTCTTTGAGTTCCCCAATTTATGTTTCTACTCCTGTGGGAAATTCTCTTGTTGTGGACCGCGTTTACCGGTCATGTTTGGTTATTCTTGGTGGTTTTGAGACTAGAGCCGACTTATTATTACCTAGCATGGTTGATTTTGATATTATCCTGGACATGGACTGGTTGTCACCCCATTATACTATTCTTGATTGTCACGCCAAAATAGTGACATTGGCTATGCCAGGTGTACCGCGTATTGAGTGGAAGGGTGCTTTAGGTCACACTTCCAATAGAGTTATTTCTTTCCTTAAGGCTCAACGTATGGTTGAGAAAGGTTGTGATGCGTATTTAGCTTATGTGAGAGATGCCAGTATGGAGACTCCTTTTGTTGATTCAGTCTCAGTAGTACGGGATTTCCCTGATGTGTTTCCAACTGATCTTCTAAGCATGCCACCCGATAGGGACACTGATTTTGGCATTGATCTATTTTTGGTAACTTAGCCTATTTCTATCCTTTGTACCATATGGCTCCTCCTGAGTTGAAGGAGTTGAAGGAGCAATTGCAGGAATTACTTGACAAGGGTTGTATTCGGCCTAATGTATCGCCTTGGGGTGCTCCTATGTTATTTGTGAAGAAAACGGATGGTTCTATGCACATGTGTATTGATTACCGCCAGTTGAATAAGGTGACAGTGAAGAATCGTTATCCTTTGCCTCGTATTGATGACATGTTCGACAAGTAGCAGGGTGCTTGTGTGTTTTCTAAGATTGACTTGCGTTCAAGCTATCATCAGTTGAAAATTCGAGAGAGAGATATCCTGAAGTCTACCTTTAGGACTCAGTATAGTTATTACGAGTTCCTTGTTATGTCTTTTAGGCTGACTAATGCCCCAACAGACTTCATGCATCTGATGTACAGTGTTTTCTGGCCATATCTTGATTCATTTGTGATCGTTTTTATTGATGACATTCTGGTGTATTTCCGGAGTCGAGGAGAGCATGAGCAGCACCTGAGGATAGTGCTCCAGACCTTGAGAGAGAAGAAGTTGTATGCTAAGTTCTCAAAATGAGATTTTTGGTTGGATTCCGTGGCATTCTTGGGTCATGTGTTCTCGAGAGAGGGTATTCAGGAGGATCCGAAGAAAGTGGAGGCCGTGCAGAGTTGGCCCAGACCATGCTCAGCTATAGAAATTTGTAGTTTCATTGGCTTGACGGTTTTATTACTGCCGATTTGTTCAGGGGTTCTCATCTATTGTAGCACCTATGACCAGACTGACTCAGAAGGGTGCTCCATTCTAGTGGACAGAAGAGTGCGAGGAGAGCTTTTAGAAGCTAGAGACAGCCCTGACTGTAGCTCTAGTTTTGATATTGCCTACTGGTTCGGGGTCTTATACTATCTATTGTGATACCTCGAGAGTTGGCCTTGGAGCGATATTGATGCAGTACGGTAGGGTGATTTCCTACGCGTCCAGATAGTTGAAGATACATGAGAAGAATTATCATGTCCATGATCTTGAGTTAGCTGGCATTGTTCATGTCTTGAAGATCTGGCGTCATTACTTGTACGGTGTGCCTTGTGAGATATATACTGACCACTGGAGTTTGCAGCATCCGTTCAAGCAGAAGGACCTTAATTTGCGTCAGAGGAGATGGCAACAGCTGCTGAAGGATTATGATATCACTATCTTGTATCTCCCGGGCAAAGACAATGTGGTGGCCGATGCATTGAGCCGTCAGGAAGAGAGTTTGGGGAGTTTGGCTTATTTACCAGTAGTAGAGAGGCCCATGGCGATGGATGTTCAGGCCTTAGCAAGCCAGTTTGTGAGATTGGACCTTTCAGAGCCCATTCGATTTCTAGCTTGTGTGGTCTCTCGGTCTTCCTTGTTTGATCATATCCGGGAGAGTTAGTTTGATGACCCTCATTTGCATGTCCTCAAGGACAAGGTGTTGCTTGGCGATGCTCGAGATGTGACTATTGGGGATGACGGCGTGTTGAGGAAGCAAGGTCGAGTTTGTGTACCCAATATTGATGGGATTCGGGAGTTGATTCTAGAGAAGGCCCACTGTTCGTGGTTTCCATTCATCTGGATGCCGTGAAGATGTATCAGGATTTGAGGCAGCATTACTAGTGGAGGCGGATGAAGAAGCATTACTAGTGCTTCAACAGATAGAGATTCCGGAGTGGAAGTAGGAGCGGATCACAATAGACTTTGTATTTGGGCTCCCACGGACTTTGAAGAAGTTCGATGCCATTTGGGTTATTGTAGATCGATCGGTTGACCAAGTTCGTGCATTTCATTCTTGTTTGTACTACCTATTCCTCGGAGCGATTGGCGGAGATTTATATCCGGGAGATTGTCCGTCTGCATGGTATTCCAGTTTCCATCATTTTAGACAGAGATAGGCAGTTCACATCGAGGTTCTAGAGAGTCGTACAGTTGGAGTTGGGTACTCGGGTGGAGTTGAGCACAACATTTCACCCTCAGATGGATGGACAGTCCGAGCGCACTATTTAGATCCTTGAGGATATGCTCTGTGCGTGTGTGATTGAAATTGGAGGTCCTTGGGATCAATTCTTGCCATTAGCAGAGTTTGCCTACAACAACAACTACCAGTCCAACATTCAGATGGTATCATACAAGACCTTATATTGTAGGCGATGTAGATCTATGGTGGGTTGGTTCGAGCCAGGTGAGGCCAGACTATTGGGCATAGATTTGGTTCAGGATGCTTTGGAGAGAGTCAAGGTAATCCAGGATAGCTTCTGTACAGCCCAGTCTAGACAGAAGAGTTACGTGGACCGGAAGGTTCGCGATGTTTCCTACATGGTTGGAGAGTGGGTTCTGCTTTGGGTTTTGCCTATGAAGGGCGTTATGAGATTTGGGAAGAATGGGAAGTTGAGTTCGAGGTTTATTGGCCCTTTTGAGATATTGAGGCGTATTGGGGAAGTTGCTTACGAGCTTGGCAGGAGTTCATCCGGTATTTCATGTTTTGATGTTCCAAAGGTATCACAGTGATCTGTCGCACGTGTTAGATTTCAGGTCAGTCTAGTTGGAAAAGGATATATCTTATGTTGAGGAGCTAGTGGCAATATTGGACAGGCAGGTCAAGAAGCTGAGGTCAAAGAACATTGCGTCAGTGAAGGTTCAGCGGCGGGGCCGGCAGGTCGAGGAGTCGACCTGGGAGACCGAGCAAGATATGTGCAGTCAGTACCCTCATCTTTTCACTACTTCAGGTATGTCTTTGTGCACGTTCGTGGACGAACAAATGTTTAAGTACGGGAGGATGTAACGACCCGGATGGTCATTTTTGGAATTTACTCCCTGATCCCCTATTAACTGCTTCCGCCAAGTTTATTTCTGCTATTTCGATTTGCCAGGATGTTCGGTTTAGAGTTTCGGAGAGTTTTGGGACACAGTCCCTAAATGAGAACTTAAGTGTTGGAAAGTTGATCGTAGTTGTAACAGTGTGAAGACGGCCTCGGAATAGAAATTCGACTGTTCGATTAGCTCCGTGAGGTCATTTCAGGTTTAGGGGCGTGGTCGAATTGTATTTTGGAGGTTTGTAGCTAATTTAGGCTTGAAATGCCGAAAATTGAATTTTTTAAGTTTTCGATTCGTTAGTGAGATTTTTATCCAAAGGTCGGAATGGAATTCGAGAGTTGCAATAGTTCCATTATGTCATTTGTGATGTGTGTGCAAAATTTCAAGTCATTCGGACGAGGTTTGATAGACTTTTTGATCGAAAGCATATTTTGAGAAATTTGGAGTTCTTAGGCTTGAATCCATGGTTAATTTGAGGTTTTGATGTTGTTTTAGGTGTTTTAAGGATTGGTTCAAGTTTGGGGAGTTGTATTAGACTTTTTGGTGCCTTTGGTTGAGGTCCCGGGGGCCTCGGGATGATTTCGGGTGGTTGACGGAGAGTTTTGAGAAATGTTGTAGCTGCTGTATTTTTGCTGCTTCTGGTATTTTTGCATCTACGGTTCAAATCGCAAATGCGGCATCGCAGAAGCGGCTATGAAGACCGCAGAAGCTGATTTTTTATTTTCCTTCAGGTTCCGCAGATGCGAAAGGAATACCGCAGAAGTGGTGGCGCATCTGCGGAAGAGCAATCGCTAATGCGGTTTCTGGTCACTTAAATGAAAGTCACAGATGCGACGTAATTTTCGCAGATGCGGTCCCATGGCCGCAAATGTAGAAATCACTGGACAGAACATAAATACCTGCCTTCGCGAAATTTAGTCATTTTTCACCTCTTTTCAAATGGGATTTAGGGCTTGGGATTAAGAGACATTGAAATGAGTATTTGAGGGGTCATTTGGACTCCGATTTCAGTATTCTTGGTGTGTATGAACTCGTGATAGTGAGAGGATTCCGAAATTGTAAATTTTACCCGATTCTGAGATGTGGGCATTAGGGGAATTTTGGTCATTTTACCTAATTTCGTGTCTTAGCTTAGAATTTAATTATAGAATCAGTTATTTGAAGTGTTATTTATATTATGAAATTGAAATGAATAGATTTGGGCCATTTAGAGTTGGATACTGGTAGCAAAGGCGTGGTTTCGGGTTGACTTGCACTTCTTCAAGGTAAGTGGTTTGTCTAACCTTGTGTAGGGGACCTTTCCCCTTAGGATTGATATTGTGGTAATTGAAATGCCTTGTACGTGAGGTGACGAGCGCGTACTTGGGCTAATTGTTGGAAATTCTATTTTTCATTAAAAATAGCCTTAAATTGTGTTCTTCCTTTTTCTTGCTTACACTGTTTTGGAAATTTAGCCTGCTGTTAACCTAGAGAAGCATGTCTACTTGACTAAATTGCTTTATTTGCCTTAACTGCCTTAATTGTATTACGCGATTCATGCTAGATTAGGATTACATGCTTCACTTTTACATGCAATTTATTAGATTGAATTCTTGTTGTTGCTGCGTATTTATTTTGGGACTACGGGACAGTATCTCGGGAGCTCTCCTGTATTTTACTTTAGGACTACGGACGTGCATTCCGGGAGATCCCCCTGCACATTATGAGTTGGACTACGGTATCTCACCCGGAAGATTCCATTGGATATGATATTTATATTTAGGGACTACATGACGGTATCTTGGGAGATCCCTTGTTGTTATCTTGGAGCTGAGTTGTATTCTCTTCTGTGTTTTACTTGTCTCTATGATAGTTGTTGTTGTCCTTCATATCTTGTGTTACTTATTTACACTGTTTATTGCATACTGTTAAACCTTATATCTTATTTGACGTCAGTAGGGCCCTGACCTTCCTCGTCACTACCCAACCGAGGTTAGTCTTGGCACTTAGTGAGTACCGCTATAGTGTACTCATGCCCTTCCTGCGCATGTTTTTTATGTGCAGATCCAGGTACTTCGACTCAGTCCTACCACCCTTGAGCCGAGGCGACTTTTATAGCGACTTCAAGGTATATCTGCTATGTTTGCAGATCGAGGAGTCTCTTTCGATTCTTGCTGTTTAGTATTAGCCCTTCTGTTTTTCAGTTCTTGTTAGACATTCTGGAGCTAAAGCTATGTTGTACTTCTTAGTTTGTGATTCATGGGTTTCCGGGTCTTATATTTATGTATAGGTTTTGAGGATTTAATATGGTGTATGCCGAGCGGCACATTCTACCACTATTTATTCTCCTTATTTCTATTTTTAAGTTGTTTATTTCCAAAAATATTTTGGTTTCTTTTCCTCAATTTAGGCTTACCTAATCGTAGAGACTAGGTGTCATCACGATAGTTCACGGAGGGCGAACCGGGGTCGTGACATATTTTTTGCCGATTCGGGGTGCCAGTATCCATCTTCACCGACAATATCGCCAACCTCAACAGCAATTTAATGAAAGCTATGTGTGAAACCTTCAAGATCAAGCATAAGAATTTCACAACATACAAACCTCAAATGAATGGAGTCGTGGAGGCCGCAAACAAGAATATCAAGAAAATATTGAGAAAAATGATAGACAACCACAAGCAATGGCACAAGAAATTATCATTTGCCCTTTTTGGGTATTTTACCACAGTCCGCACATCAACCGAAGCAACCCCCTACATATTGATCTATAGTACAGAAGCTGTTATTCCCGGCGAGGTCAAAATTTCTTCGTTAAGAATTATACAAGAAGTTAAACTCAGTGATGTAGAATGGATAGGAAATCGTTACAAACAGTTAGCTCTTATTGACAGGAAAAGAATGAAAGCAGTATGTCATGGTGAACTTTATCAGAACAGAATGTCCAGAGCTTTCAACAAAAGGGTCAAACCCAGACAGTTCACACCAGGGCAGCTGGTGCTGAAGCGAATCTTTCCACATCAGGATGTAGCCAAAGGAAAATTTTTACCTAATTGGCAAGGTCCCTACCTGGTTCATCAAGTACTCACAGGAGGAGCACTCATACTTGTAGAAATGGACAGAGAAATTTGGCCAAAGCCTATCAATTCAGACTCAGTCAAAAGATACTATATTTAGATTGTTTACATTTCTTCATCTGATATAATTGAACTACGCTTGACCTGATTCCCATTTAAGAGGGGATATGTAGGCAGTCTTATGGGTTCGGTCATATCTTAATAAAATCTTCATTTTCCCCATGATCAGAAACTGGGCAAAATTTTGAGGGGGGCCCTCAAAATTTCGGAACAAGTCCAGCCAACTTCGTCCTATACAGAACAGTCAAAGAATTGCTTATTAAACTGTGGCAGAATTTTAAGGAGGACCCTCAAAATTCTAATGCAAATAAGTCGCAAAGTCACTAAAGTGTCGCATTTATTGGTTCATTTAGTTTACTTGATATCGTAAACTACTATGTTTTAAAATAAATATGTTTATCAAATGCATGCATACTTTTCAAAAACTTTATTTCTATGGCAGTCAGATGCTACCCATGGTAACTGGAACAGGATCTCGATGCAGGGCAAAGCAAAGCAAAGCAAGCAGGCGAAAGCACGAACCAACCTTCCCCGAAAAACTCATGATTTTTCTTTGGATGCAGGAATAAGGAATATTCACAAATACGTACACACATCAAAATCACTATATTCATGATGATAGAGCTACCAAACAAAAACATATCTCCAGCTAAGAAATACTTTGCTAACACTCATTATCCTTTCTTTGCATGAGGCTAAGCATTGCCTCCCATTTTGCATGAGGCTAAGCCATGCCTCCTTAATTGCATAAGGCTAAGTATTGCCTTCCCCTGCATGAGACTAAGAATTGTCTCCATTTTGCATGAGGCTAAGCATTTCCTCCCTATTTGCATAAGGCTACGCACTGCCTTCCCTTGTAGACTAAGCTATGTATCCTTTTCATGAGGCTAAGCATTACCTCTCTAACTACATAAGGCTAAGCACCACCTTCCATTGCATGAAACTAAGCATTGTCTCCCTTTCTTGCATGAGGCTAAACATTGCCTCCCCAACTGCACGAGGCTAAACTTTGCCTTTTTCTTATCTAATACCGAATGCTACGCCACTTGAAATCTAGCACTATTTTACCTTTCGGGGGATAAACTTTGTCCCAATCTTGTGCAAGACTAAGCTCTATCTTGTTTCCTTATATGATCCAAAATCATGTCTCTGCATTTCATAGGCTGAAACATCGCCATTTTATCCAAAGGCATCATAGTTCGAAGGCATCATCCTCATACCCTGAAGACACCATGTCATGGCCTGAGGATCTCTAAATATTGTGAATCATTATTTTAAAGACGTCATGGTTCAGATGCACCATTTTCATGGACCGCAAACATTATTTCAGGGCCTACGAATCCCTTATCACATGATTCATGGCCCGGGACGTCATGGTCTAAGGACATCATCCTCACCATTCGAAGACAGTCTTCATAGTCCATAGGGAATTCGCATCATGTTTAAATTTTTGCAACAACCCATATATACTTTGCATTCATCGTGTTTTAAGTTTTGCAGGAAATTCAGGAGGTAACCGTTCTTCAAATGAGAGCAACCTTCGCTCTAGTTTCCGTTCATGACATTCACATCCTGCAGTTATTTCAAACATAACTAACCACCATCAATCCCCAACTTTCATTTTACGAACTTTCGGATATTTTTTCAGTGATATATTCGCAGCATTTCAAATTCACATTCATAACATCGCATAAACCCATCCAATATTATCCTTCCCAAAAGAACCTCTTTCAAAATATACAACCATTCCTATAACAACTCCATCGGTTTTGTTGATCGCTGGATCCAGAATTACACATGGTCTGATTCCTATAAAACTAGGGATATTTAGGCAACTCAAAAACCAGGGTTCGGCCTATATTTATCAAAACCATTCCATTAAAATCGGTCATCATTTCTTTAACCAATAACTCTTTCATCATTCCCGAGTAAAGAGGGACGGTTGTTGATACCCAAGTTTTCAAGAGGGGCAGTTGTTGATACCCAAGTTTTCCCTTATATATATATATATATATATATATATATATATATATATATAGTGCATATACATCATCATTTTGATTTATGAGCACACACAAGTTTTTTATAATTTTGAAAAGCTTTAAATCAAATTGTTTATGCATTTTATTATATAAATATCCAATAATTATACTCTAAATTATTTTATGATGACCTAACCATCTTAAGTTATAATTTATACCAGAATATATATTTAAATATTTTTTAGTGTATTTTTAAGGTTAAATTGCACATTTTTACAATAATAATCCAAATGTATGTATGATTACGTTATATATGCAGAAAATGACTTTTAATATTTTTTTAATGTTAAGTAATTACTTTTAATGATTTTAGTGCACAAATAATATTTTTGATATTTACTAAATACTTTAATAAATTATTTATTTATTAAATATTGGATATTTAAAAACTAGCCCTAAATTCCTCCTATTTTCGAACCTAAAACTACCCAATACACTAGCCCAACACCTTTACACCAGCCCAATAACTCTTGAGCCAAAACTAATTAACCCAGCCCAACCGGTACTAACCCGACCCAAAACCCCTAACTAATTGTGGTCGTTGATCTTTGAGATCAACGACCCATATTATCCCTATTCTTTTTAATTAACCAACCCCCTAACCCTAAATCACTCTCCACAGCCCGCCGCCCCTGAACCCTCTCGTCTCTCATCTCTCACGAACCCTAGCTGTCGACTCTCTTAACCCCTCCAAATCCGGCCCTAAAATGGAATCCGCCATGCATTCTCTTGCCTTATTTACCTTATTTCACTACTGGCTACTCATTTATGGTGTTGCCTAGTTGCGTGCCTAAACATGGCAAGCGGATCTCTTTAAGTTCATACTAAAAACTGGTTCAGTTCTTTGACTTTTTCCGTGTGTGTTTGTTTTTGTTCTTTTATGGTATGAATCTCTAAATCTCTAAGTATCTTTAAGATTCTTACTTACCCTAAATTAGGGTTCATATCCTTTTAAATCAAGCCAAATATGGCTCGATTCTTTGGTTTTGAATAGTATTTATGTCTATGTTCTATGTTGCATGTGATTTTTACCTTTTTATTTATGTCGATTTGTGTACTTTACCCTACATTAGGGTTCTGAATTTCCTATTTTCCTTACTGATTTCGATTGCTTTCCTTTCTAGTATTTGACTGGTGATTTTCCATATTTATCTGCTAATTTCTACCACTATAAAAACCTATTCCCCCATTCCCTTTAGACGAACTTTGGAATCACTATAACCTCACTAGATCTAAAACTTTACTCTGTTATTTTTGTTCTATACTTCCATTTTGGCTGGCTGAAATCCAAGGCCATTAAATTTTGGATTTTTCTTCTCATTGACGTTCAAAACACTATGGGTTTTGTTCTTTTCTTGCATTTTTTGTTTAACTAGTGAGCTACTTGACTTTTGTAATTTTATCCTTATATGCCTATAATCTGTATGTGTTCTTACCTATGAATCACTGGCTTAATACATGTTTACTTTTAAGCATCACTCTATTAACTTATGTATTTAATTACTCTTAATGCAACTAGTTTTGATATTATCTATGTCTAATTGGGTAATCTGAATCTTCTTTAGGGCCTATTCAGTTAGTGTATTGACTCTTGAATGCCTATGAACATGTTTATTCACTTACCCCCTGAATCCCTATAGTAATTTGTGTTAAGACTTTCAGTGTTAGTCATAATTTGCCTCTCTATCATTATGTCACTCAGCATGCTCACTTGATCCCATACCCCTTTAGTATTTGCTTGTGATTTAGAATAATTATCTCAGCATGTTTTGAACTGTTACTTTGAGATGTTAGGCTAAACCTTTGGCACAAACTGAATCACCTTCTGTTAATTAGACATCTATAACAATGCTTAAATGACTATATGGTATTTGATATTAGTTTGCCTTTCATTCTATCCAAAATCTCTGTAGAAACATTCTGGCATATGCTATGTGTCTGTGATCCTTCCCCTTTGCTAACACGATGCCCTATTCTTTTTGTGGTTACTTAGTTTATCACAATGCTGCCTTGTTTCTTATATACTTAGCATAATTTCCCACCATGTTTCAACTTGTCTAGTAATGTGCATTTGTGTATAATAATCCTTGTCAATCCTGCAAACATGTTCTTTCCTTAACTTTTTCAGCATGTGACTGTTTCTATGCTAAGTGTTGAACCTGTTTTCTCAGTTTGTATTAAGCTTGTTCTTTTAGTTCTATGATTTAGTCAATTGTCTGTCTGGTTTGTTCAATTTGGTTGTGTCTGTTAAAACCCCTCAGTTCCTATTTTTCAATTCTAGTCCTTCCTTTCACCCGTCACCTAAGTTCCTTGAATCCTACTCTTAGCCAAGGCTGCTTAGGTTCTGTCATTTGACCTCCCTAGTGTGAGCACTTCTCGTGATCCATTTGAGGCCTTTGTGAACTCTGATACACTAGTACTTGGCCCCTAGTCCCTCCTCTGAATTATCTCTGTTAACCTCCCTAGTGTGAGCACTGCCCTGGGTTCTTGAAGCCCTTGGGAACTCTGACGCGCTGGGGTCTTGGTTGTATATACTCAGTTATGTTTTAAGACCACTGGGGAATCCCTCAAGTTTTGGCTGCCTTAATTTTGAGGCTGTTGTGAATTGTGAGAATGAAGGCCTGGCCTGGCCAAGTGCACTTTTGGGCCTGCTGTAGGCTCCCTATAGCTATTCTACTTTGTACTGCATTCTGGGCCTATAATAATTCTTCTAATAACATTTTGGGGTATTAGTGAAATCAGGAAAAGGATTTTTATCTTATACTTGCATCAAACACGTTCAGCTATTATATTTTAGGAATCATGTCTATAGGTATTTTGTCTTTGCTCGAAACGTGTTATTTTCCAGTCATTGTAGAAATCATGCCTATAGGTTATTCCTTTTGGTTCAAGTATGCTCTATGCCCGCTTGTTAGAAATCATGCCTATAGGATCTAAAAATTAGTTTTAATTATAGAAATCATGCCTATAGGAGCAAAAGTCAGTTTTGGAGATCATGCATATAGAATCTAAAATCAATTTTATAGAAATCATGCCTATAGGATCTGAATCGGTTAATTAATTGTTCTATTCATTTATTTAATTGTCATCAATCCTGTGTTAAATATTTTCACTAGAAACCATGCCTATAGGACGCAATTAACCAATTTTGAACATAATCCAGTGATCACCATTATCAGTTACTGCATAAAATGCCTAGATATCATTCTTATAGGTTTAATCTCTTATACATGTAATTAATAGGCAACTATGTAGGTTTCAGAGATTGTAAACTGCCCGCTCATTGAATCCAGGTTCATATAGAGATCCTGCCTATAGGTTTCTGCAACCTCAACATAATAAAATCAGCAATTGTCTTTGTTAATCTGACTTACGTGCATTTGTTGTCTAAATGTAGAGGCCTTGAGCCCTTATTTGCTTATAAGTGAAAGTCCAAAGTATTTTTTGTATGTCTCCTAGTATTTTTATTTTTGAGCAGCCTAAGTTAAAGTCTAGTACCAACCTGAGATATAGGTCCAAATACCTCCTGGACCACATGCATGGGACGGGTAGTGCACGCGTAAGATACGACTTAGAATTTACTAGTGTGCTTTAGGTAAACAACTTAAAGATAGTAACTGGGTAGCAGGAGATAATAGTCTTTGCCCGCTAAATAATATGAGTAGCAACCCACCTTGAGGGAGTTATAAAGTATTATTTATGTTGCACGGGATGATCCTTTAGGCTAAAAAAC
>MU685293.1:49458-73259 GCA_026770625.1 Nicotiana glauca | reverse complement strand
TCCCAATCCCCCATCTTGCCTTTCATTAATTATTTGTGTTTAATAATAAACTTCCCAAATTCCTTTTTTTTGTACTTGATCTCCTAGACTAATTCATATAATTGAGTTCGGCTGGGACCCACAGTTTTGGACCACAAAGAGTGTCTAACACTATTTCTTCGAGGTAATTTCAAGCCCTTACCCGATCTTTGGTGATATAAAGTAGTTAGACAGAGTTATCTGCAAATTGGTTCTTTAACGCACCTTAATCCGTTAGGTGGCGACTCTCTCTTTTAAAACCTTTCCTTAAAAGAGCTTTCACATGTCGAAACTCGATTTCGCGAGAAAAAGGCGCGTGAGTCAACCTAGAAGTTTTGATAAATTTTCTAATAGTACTACCTATAGCTGGCTTCAAAACGATGCCAAGACCGGACCCTTTCACATTTAAGGCACTGTCCGCGAAGAGGGTCCATACCCCGGATGATGTACCGATTTTAGCAGAAGTTCTTTCTCCACTTCGGGTACGAGGGTCGATGTATAATCGGCCACGAAGTTAGCCAAGATTTGAGACTTTATGGTCGTTCGAGGTTGATATTCAATATCATACCTGTCAAGTTCGACGGCCCATTTGGACAATCGGCCCGATAGCTCGAGCTTATGCAAAACATTTCGAAGGGGATAAGTGGTTAACACACATATGAGGTGACACTGAAAATATGGCTTTAACTTTCTAGATGGGCTTATTAATGCAAGTGCCAAATTTCCTAAGTGTGGATATCTAGTTTTAGCATCTCCTAGAGTTCGACTTACGTAATAGATAGGGCATTGCATACCTTGCCCTTCCGGAACTAGTACCCCACTTACCGCTATCTCAGACACATCAAAATATATGTAAAGCCTTCATCTACCTTCTGAGTGTAAAGCAGAGGTGGGCTCGACAAGTATCGCTTCAATTCCTCCAATGCTTGTTGGCATTCCGGGGTCCATGTGAAATCATTTTTCTTTTTGAGCAAGGAAAAAACATGTGGCTTCGATCTGATGACCTTGAAATGAATCGAACCAAGACGGCTATTCATCATGTTAGCCTTTGCAGCTTTCATACTATCCACGATAGTGATATCTTCGATGGCCTTGATCTTATCGGGGTTGATCTTGATTCCCCGATTAGATACTATGAAGCCGAGGAACTTGCCCGAGCCGACTCCGAAGGCACATTTTTCTAGGTTAAGCTTCATATTGTACTTCCTCAAGATTTTAAATATTTCCTATAAATGAGTTAAATGGTCCTCTGCGCGCAGGGGTTAACCAGCATATCACCAATATAAACTTCAATTGATTTACCTATCTATTCCTTGAACATTTTGTTAACTAAGTGTTGGTACGTTGCTCCAGTATTTTTTAGCCCAAAGGGCATTACCTTGTAATAGTATGCTCCAAACTTAGTGATAAACGAGGTCTTCTCCTGGTCTTCCAGGTTCATCTGAATTTGATTGTGCCCGGAGTAGGCATCGAGAAAGGTGAGGATCTCGTAGCCGGGCATGGCATCGATCATGCGACCAATGTTAGGCAGTGGAAAGGAGTCTTTAGGGCATTGCCTTGTTCAAATACTTATAATCTACACACATTCTAAGTTTTTTCCCTTTTTTAGGGACTACAACTATGTTGGCTAACCACTCGGGATATTTTACCTCCCGAATGGACCCTATCTCAAGAAGTTTAGCTACCTCATCACTCATGAATGCGTGCTTCACCTCGGATTGGGGCCTTTTTTTTTGCTTCACTGGCTTGAACCTGGGGTTCGAGGCTCAACCGGTGTATTGTTATTTCCAGTGGGATCCATGTCATATCTAAATGGGACCAAGAAAAAACTATCCATATTATCGATAACAAATTGAATGAGTTTTTTCCTAAGTTTGGGGGTTAACCCCGTTCCTAAGTATACCTTTCTCTCAGGTATATACTCAATCAGTATGACCTGTTCTATCTCCTCGACCATTGACTTGGTTGCATCTGACTCTTCGGGAACAAAAAAAGTTCAAGGAGTAACGAAATCCTCCTCTTCTTCTTCGATTACCTGTTCCTCCGATTCGGTCGAAGCTGTCGACCATTGACTTGGTTGCATCTGACTCTTCGGGCACAAAAAAAGTTCAAGGAGTAACGAAATCCTCCTCTTCTTCTTCGATTACCTGTTCCTCCGATTCGGTCGAAGCTGTCGACCATTGACTTGGTTGCATCTGACTCTTCGGGCACAAAAAAAGTTCAAGGAGTAACGAAATCCTCCTCTTCTTCTTCGATTACCTGTTCCTCCGATTCGGTCGAAGCTGTCGACCATTGACTTGGTTGCATCTGACTCTTCGGGCACAAAAAAAGTTCAAGGAGTAACGAAATCCTCCTCTTCTTCTTCGATTACCTGTTCCTCCGATTCGGTCGAAGCTGTCGACCATTGACTTGGTTGCATCTGACTCTTCGGGCACAAAAAAAGTTCAAGGAGTAACGAAATCCTCCTCTTCTTCTTCGATTACCTGTTTCTCCGATTCGGTCGAAGCTGGGGATGGTGATTGCTATTTGGATGAGGCCAAAGACTTTGGTATCGGTATAACCTCATAAAATGCAAACATTTCCTTTGCAGCGTGTTGTTCTCCGTAAATTGTTTTCACACCATCAACTATTGGGAATTTCATCATCTGATGAAGGGTTGAAGGTACTGCTCTCGTGTTGTGGATCCATGGCCTCCCGAGTAGAGCGTTATATATCATGTCACCTGCAATGACATGGAATTTTGTATCTTGGATGGTCCCGTCCATGTTAACCGGTAAGATTATCTCCCCCTTCGTTGTTTCACTTGCCATGTTGAAGTCGTTTAAGACTCGAGATGCGGGTACAATTTGGTCTTGTAGGCCAACTTGCTATACGACCCTCGATCTGATTATGTTTGCTGAGCTACCTGGATCCACTAGAACACGTTTAACTTGAATTTTATTTAACAGAATAAAAATTACCAGGGCGTCATTGTGCGGCTGAGAAATACCTTCCACTTCCTCGTTATTGAACGATAGGATGCCCTCGGGCACATAACTTTGAGTTCGTTTTTCTATGGTAATCAACACCTTGGTATGTTTGAATATAGGACTCTGTGGAAAATCGACACCGCCAACGATCATATGAATTACATGTTACGACTCTTCCTGCTCATTCTTTTTTTAGAGTCCCTTTCTCTAAAGTGGTTCTTTGCTCGATCATTGAGAAATTCTCGAAGATGACCCTCGTTGAACAATCGAGCTACCTCTTCCCTTAGTTTCCTGTAGTCAGGTCCTGTGGCATGTGTGCCATGATATTTACACATCATGTTTGGATTTCTTTGAGAAGGATTGGTTTGTATAGGCCTGGGCCACCTGGTGTCTTTGATCCTTCCAATAGCCAATATGATCCCCAATGCATCAACAGTAAAATTATACTCCGATAACCGAGGTGCTTCTGCAGGATCGGTATGTTTATCAAAACCATTCTTACTCTTAAGTCCCGAGAAATTTGTCCTCGATCGTGCTTTCAATCATTCCGAGGAGGGTTGTGCCCCGAACTATTATTTCTTCGATCTGCGATATATGGCTGGTATCGTTCCCTATTTTATCTCGGTTCCTATTTGTATTCCTCGGGGACTTAACTGCCAATCTATTAGGATGAACCGAACCCGAGGGGGATCCCAACTGGTCGTCCTCGATTATGATCTTCGATTGGTAACGATTATGTACATCTGACCAAGTCACAGCTGGATACTCGATCAGATTTTGCTTCAACTGTCGTGACGCGATTAAAATCCACTCATTCAACCCCTTTTGTAAAAGCTTGCGCTGCCCAACCATCTGAGACCAGTGGTAATTCCATTCATTCCATTTGAAATTAGGATATGAACTCCCTTAGTATCTCATCATTCCTCTATCTTATCTTAAAACGTCTAATTTTCTTGTCAAAATCATTATGGCTCTGACGTGTGCCTTTACGAAGCCGTCTGCTAACGTAGCAAACGAATCAATAGAATTCAGTGGCAAGTTGTGATACCAAATCATTTCTCCTTTGACAAAGTTTCTCCAAAAATTTTCAACAAAACCGACTCGATCTCATCATCATTTAAGTCGTTTCCTTTAATCTCGCAAGTGTACGAGGTAATGTGTTCATTAGGATTGCTCGTCCTGTTGTACTTAGGTATATCGGGCATACAGAACTTTTTAGGAATAGGCTTAGGAGCCACACTCGGAGGGAATGGCTTTTGTACGAATTTCTTGGCATCCAAACCTTTCAAGACCGGAGGTGCTCCCGGTATCTGATCGACACGGGAGTTATACGTCTCTACTTTTTCGTCACTATCCTCAATATTTTTCTCCCCCGACTCGATTCTCTTGGTGAGTTCTTCGAGTATCCTCATAATGGTGAGGTCAGTCCCCGAGTCATTATCGTTTGATCTTTCTAGCACCGACTCAGTACGATGAGTGATTCCTGGTTCAACCACCCTTGGAGTTTTATGTTGCCTTTGAATCTGAGCGATAGCAACCTATTGAGCTTGTAGCATCTCGAATATTACTTGGAGGCTAACTCCCCATCTCCTATACCTTGCGTTCCTTAGCTGTCGGATCGGACTTCCCTGCATACACTTCCTCCGGGGTCTGCGCCTAAATCCGCATTCAGAGTAATGTCGGAGCTAACATCAACCGGTTCTACATTTGACATATCCCCATGGTTAATTGGTGGTACATCGGCTCCTGGAGCGATTAAATTGTTGTTTTCACCGTGAAATCCAAGACCGTCGTCACCAAGTACGGGTGTGTTTTGTGAGTTCTACATGTTTTAACCTGGAAACAAAAATTCTTGATAAGAACAAGTGTGAAAATAACATCAGTTATCAGAATTAGTACAAAAATAATCACTATTATCTTTAGCCCCATAATTGGCGCCAAACTGTTTACCTCGAAAATACGAGTAACAATTAAACTTGTTTGCGATTTTTAAAGATACGTGATTTAGTTTTATACTAATTAATAACTAAAAAATCAAACATGTAAACTAGAGAAGAAAATTGAATCAAACCAGTGCTTAAGTAAGTTTTGACCTCGAGCTAGATGGCGTCGAGGTAGGTCAGCAAGAACAGTAAAGTAAAGATAATAAAGTTAAGAGACAATTCTGATGAATAATGAGCAAGAAAGTAAGAGAGTATATTCTTTTGCCAATGATTGATTGTCATTACAAATGATTGGGGTCCCTTTTATATAGTAGGGACCCTAAATAAGGTACATTTCTATTTACAGTAAGGAATCTTATTGGGATAGCTGTCTAACCGCCAGGTACGAATTCGTACTAAATCGTACAAATCTATTCCAGAATTTACGCCATGATCTTGGGGGCGTGGCGGGAATCTTGCCCTTCTGTAACAAACCAATGGTGACATCATCTCGGGGTTGGTCATACTCGGCTTCGGTGCTCGCCGTGTACTCCGATCTTCGAGCCTTCTACTCTATCATCGAGCTCGAGCTTGGTCCATCGGCATCGAACTCGCTCCATCCCGAACTCGACTTGAAGCGACTCTGCGAGCCCGTGAAATCGGGCATACCTGATTTTGACCGTGTATACAAATTTTTTTTATCACATAAATAAGGATTAATGTGTATTTGTGAGCCTTATGTTAATCCTGTATGTATAGAATATTTAAAAATGACCATGTTTGTAAAATCAAGTAAATAGTTACTCCATATTAATGGAACAATGATTAATTTCTTACTTTATCACATGTTAGATATACTTAGCATTTGTCGGAAAAATACGCTATTACTTTTATCATTTTCTATCAACACACATACTGTTGCATAATAAACTGTAAGAATAAGTTGTACTATTAATTTTTAAATACAACAAAAATGAACATTTTGTTTTTGTAAACTAGGGAACTAGAATATTAGTCTTTTTTGTGGGAGAATTATATTACAACAATCAATATGTACCAAAATTAGATTACCCATAAATACAAATAATTTCTTCCAAATTACTTTGGTAACTTCGTTTTCTTTTTAAATGCCAAAACAAATTCTTCTCTCGGTTTTGGATCCCACCAAATTTCCAAGATCTAACGCATTAGGGGTCAATATCGTCATTTCAAATTCATCCTCCTGTAAAACTCACGCCAATTTCTCCTTTCCCCATTTTCTTCCCACTTTCCTTTCACCAAATTCCCCGCGCAGCTCTCCTCCGCCGTGCACCACCATTCTCCGCCACCAAACTCACCAGCGCAGTCTCCATTCCACCACAGCTCAAAATGACGAAACTACCCATCCTCCTCCTCCTTCTACTCTGCCTCTCCTCATTCACCGCCGGCGAAATAAAGAAACTCAAAATCCGATCTGATAATCGGCCCATGATCCTCTTCGAACGGTTCGGGTTCACACACACGGGTCAAACATCAATCTCTGTCTCCTCCGTCTCTGTGATCTCCACCGTAACATCGCCTGACGCTTCCCGCCTCGGATTTTTCCTCTTATCTGAAGAATCCCTAATTCAAGTCCTAATTGAGCTTCAACAAAACCCTAATTTCTGTGTCCTAGAATCAAATTACATTCAACGCCTTTTCACTTTTCGTGATCTTTCGCCTCCCCCTAATTCGTCCTTCGATCGAGCTTACCCTGTAACTTCACCCAATGAATACTCTCTGTTTTTTGCTAATTGTGCACCTGAATCGAAGGTGTCTATGGATGTACGAACTGAGCTTTATAATCTCGACGGCCATGTTAAAGATTATCTCTCTGCAGGTTTTATTCGATTACCTACTTTGTGTTTTGTTCTGATATATTACCCAATTTGTATTTTTATTTTGTTTTGTTTTCTTTGGGTTATTTTGTGTGTTTTGGATATATAGATGTATGCGGGTTTGAAGAATAGGAAATATGTGCATTTGATCAAGTGAGTTTCCATCATATGGCTGCAAAATATGATAGTGAAAGTGTTTTTTCATAAATTATGACGGTGGTGTCAGGGTCAGGTTGGGCATCGGGTAGCTGTGCCCGCAGAAATCACCTTGATGGAAGGGTTTTTCTGGTTTGATATGGGGGAAAAAATTTCCCAGTAAAATATTTTCCTTTGTGAAATCATTTGTTTTAGCTTGAGTTGTGAAAACAATGTCTTTTCCTTGATGAAATTATTTGTCGAGTTTTTGGTTACCTTGAATTGGGAGCAAAATATTTTGCTTTGATGATACCATTTCTCATTGTTTGGTTACTTGAATTGTGTAAAACAAAATATTTTCTTTGATGGAATGATTTTCCCATTGTTTGGTTACTTGAATTGTGAACAAAATGCCTTTTTACAAGGGAAATATTTTCCGTCAAAAAGAGGAAAATGACTTTGCCAAAGTCATTGTTTTTACAATTGGAAATATTCTAAAATGGCTCCATATTACGTGTTTCAATTGTTACTAACCTTTAGTATTCGGAGGTAACATGAAAACACTATCCTTATACCCTATACTAATTATAGAACAATTAGCATATGTCACTTACTTTAATACCAACCAAACACTGGCAAATAATCAGAAAAAAATGAATTCTTGAATAAAACATTATCAACGGGAATTTTTTATCATATCAAATGCAAGGTAATACTAATACTTCTAATAACTTGTCATATTCAAATATTATGACAACATGAAACCCACTTGGTGGAAATGTCAAATAACCATAATTCAGTTATGTACTTTGTATTTTCCCTCTCTCTGCATATTCAACTTATCATAAATTTGCCCTCTTTGTACAGGTCTTACTCAGTTGCCCACTTTGTACTTTTTGTTTTTCTTGGCTTATATTGGCTTTCTTGGCGTCTGGGTGTTTGTGTGTTTGAAGAATAAAAAATCTGTGCATAGGATTCATGGGCTTATGGCACTTTTGGTTATAATGAAGGCATTGAATTTGCTTTTCGCTGCTGAGGATAAGCATTATGTTAAGGTTACTGGTACTGCACACGGATGGGATGTGTTGTTCTACATTTTCCAGTCCATACGTGTGGTTTTGCTTTTCACTGTTATTGTTTTGATCGGTACTGGGTGGTCGTTCTTGAAGCCCTTTTTGCAAGAGAGGGAGAAGAAGGTGCTGATGATTGTGATTCCGCTTCAGGTTTTGGCTAATGTTGCTTCCGTTGTGATTGGAGAAACAGGTCCTTTCATTAAGGATTGGGTCACTTGGAATCAGGTCTTTTTGATTGTTGATATTATCTGCTGCTGTGCTATTATTTTCCCCATTGTGTGGTCGATTAGGTCGTTGAGGGAGACTTCCAAAACTGATGGGAAGGCAGCAAGGAACTTGGCAAAGTTGACTCTTTTCAGGCAGTTTTATATTGTGGTGATTGGATACTTGTACTTCACAAGGATTGTGGTTTTTGCCTTGAGGACAATTTCGGCTTATAAGTATCAATGGGTGGCATATTCTGCGGAGGAAATAGTGAGCTTAGCTTTTTACATGGTGATGTTTTACATGTTTAGGCCAGTGGAGAAGAATGAGTACTTTGTTCTTGATGATGAGGAAGAAGAGGCTGCAGCATTGGCCCTTCGGGATGAGGAGTTTGAGCTGTGATTTTGAGATCTGGTGGCTGGTCTCGCCCAGCCATTTTATACAGTTGTCAGCCTAACACTGTGAGTTTACTGAAGTGATGAGTAGGTTTACTGGGACGAACTACAATTCGCTTTTCTTTTTTGGTAGCTGTGGAATCACAAAACAGGCTTGTAATCTTGGATAATGGAATTCTGATGTCTTGTAATAGTTATATAAACCTCATTTTCATGTAATAGTCCCTTATCATGATTTTGTTTCATCTATCCCTTTATTGTCTTTCCTTGCCTTCTCTCTCCACCTAGGGGTTGTTGGGTGGGAAAGAAGTTATCCCAGCATTAGATATTCCACCTTTCCATGGGGATAAAAAACACTACAAACTCGAAGTAGCGAATCTCAGGATTAATTATTCCGCAATTTTTTTGCAGTCAAGTTAGAAGTACTCATTGAATCAGCAAACTATATTAATAATTCACACCAAATTACGTTGATTACTTCGTCATGCTGCACTAGCCTTGTCATTAAAGATATCAAAGGAGAGAGTGAAGATTAGTAGAATTTCTTAAGCTTCAGTGAGAGTTTATCATGCAGATCATGTTATGTATGCACTACTAGGCATGGTATAACTTTACGCTGTGTGTAGTAGTAGTAAGTAGAAACGGGACAACATCGAGATACGAAGAACGAATTTAAAGATTTTAAGACAAATTTCTCATTGATCTTTACCGAGAACCATCTTCTAAATAGCATATATTTTACGGAAAAGAGTCAAAGCTGCCCCTATCTAAATATATCCTCCGTCTACCTATTGCGCTAAAATTGCCCCCGACGTTTTCTTTTCGGCTCAAGCCTACCCTTCGGACTAAGAACCATTTCCACCAAAAACAAATATTTATTTAATAATGACATGGCAGCTTCTCATTGGCGAATTTAAAACACATGTACCTATTAAAAAGACTCATCCATAATGTACCCATTTTCGGACTAACCCGCCCCAAACTGCACTAACCCAACCTGAAGTGCCTAATTTTTTATTACCAAATCAAAAACAAAACAAAAAATTAGAAAAGTAAAATATAGAGCTCGTTTGGCTTAGCTGATTTAGAGTAACTTATAAGTATATGTGCTGAAAAACACTTTTAACTGCTGAAGCTGATTTAAAAAATAAGCAGTTACGTGTTTGGATAAAAGTGCTGAAATTAATAATAAGCAGCTAAAAATTTGGGTATACAAAGAGTTTTGTTTAAAAAGAACTATTTTAGGGATAGAATAGTAAATATTTTGGTCAAACCTAAAGTGCTTATAAGCTAAAATTTGATAAGTTGGGGAAGACCAACTTATGGCTTTTGACTTATTTTTGGCTTATAAGCACTAACTTATAAGCACTTTTAATTTTACCAAATGCGTAGATAAGCCAAAAAGTGCTTATAAGCTTGACCAGCTTATAAGCTTAGCCAAACACCCTCGTAGTATCACTATTTGATCAAATACACTTGAGTTCATGCTTTGTTTCTGAGTTTACGAATTTCATTGGTATGAGCATTTGAAAATACAATTGGGTTCATTGGTGGAATAGAGAAAGGATGATCCTTTGCTGAATTGAAGAGTTTTAGTGCTTAAAACTTTCCTTGTTCACTCTACTGATTAGGATCTTTTGGTGGGCCAAATTCGTGGCTTGAAATTGTCAAAGTTATTGAGAGAGTTTGGTTTTGGAAGTCGAGATTGTTGCTCGGAATCTACTGATTGTTATTATTTAAAGCTAAAGTCAAGTTTATCTACTCTCTTGGTTGCTCGAAAATGCAAGGAACAAAGCTGTCCGCCATTGAAGCTAGTCAAAATTTTCAGATCTGAAATTTTAGAGGGTATTTAGTAATTTGTGGATGTTTGTTTAATTCCAAAATTTGTAGTTCTCTACAGATTTGAACCGATTTTCTTGTGGAATAAGGTAAAAGTTTTATTGCAGCCATTGACACGACTCTTTTTTCATTGAAGAGCCTAATTTGAAGAAAAGGCACTTAGAAAAGAAAAAAGAAGAGTCCCGTGGTGGTGGGGGCCCCCTTTTTTCTGTTAGATTTTTGGTTCAGGGGACAAGTGTTTTAAATTCCACTAATGAGAAGCTGCCACATCATTATTAAATAAATCTTCTTTATCTTTTTGGAAATGGCCATTAGTCATAAGGGTAGACTTGAGCTGAAAAGAAAACATCGGGAGCAATTTTAGCACAACAGATGGACAGAGGGTATATTTGATCCTAAGCTTTTGACCCTTTTCCGTATATTTTATGTTGCCAATGCTAGGTTAGAATACTTGGTCGTTTTGGGTGTATTTGGTACGAAGGAAAATTCTATTTTTTCTATGTTTAATCAGTTTAAATATTTTGAAAAATATTTTTCTCATGCACTCACTTCTCTGCCAAAAAGAGGGAAAATATTTTCCAAAACTACTCTTTCTCAACCCACCCTATTTCCCACCCACCACTAAGGCTGTATGGTGGTCTGGACCCGGGCCTAAATGGGCAAAACGGGCCGGGCTTAACGGGCCCAAGCTTAGCGGGCCTGGGCTCTGGCGGTCCCGGACCTCACAGTCCCGGGCTTCGTGGGCTCAACGGGTGGGACCAGCCCGTGACGGGCCTAAGCCCATGTGGTCCTGGGCTAAACGGGCCAGGCTCGTGGGCTTAGCGGGCCTAACGGGCTTTATTTTTTTTTTTTATTATTTAAGGCAATTTCTTGTAAACCATATCATGGCTATATAAAAATATATGTAGTATATATGTAGAAATCTAATTATTAAAGTGCTTGACGAAAAAGTAAAATAACAAAACAATAGTAAAATTAAATTGCTATGCATAATAAATTAATAACAAAGTACAACATGAAGCATAAATACGTCTAATAACTTTAAAATAACACAAATTGTTGAAAAATCTTAAAGACGAATTCGCGGATAAATACCATCAACACAATACTTTATATGCCTCCTTAAAATGCCCCAGGTACACCCTGAACGAAAATTTAAGACTCTTCCACAGTTCTTGCACTTTAATCTTTGGCCTTCTTCATTTTCTTCAAGCACTTCATAGTAATGTGAAATAAATAAGCGCACTCTTTCCGAACGAGGCATGATGTAACTTGAAAATTAAGATTGAGACTTGAAGTCTTGAGAGATTGAGAGATTGAGAGAAATTTAGATTGAGAAATGAGTATTGAAATGAAGAAGAGGGAGGGGGTATTTATAGTGTTAGAGAAGGTTAGTTTTGTAAATTGAACAAAATAAAAAAATGGCTATTTGTGCAATATGACCGTTTTTTCTCATTGGGATTTGGGGGTGGGGCCCTCATTTTGAAAAATCTTGTTTTGTAGTATATATAGTATATTAGTATAGTATATATAATATATATATATATTATACTACAAAACATTACAAGAAATTATATTGAAAATATATATACTATTATATATATATATATATATATATATATATATATATAGTATGTTATGTTATGTATATATATTAGTTTATATATTTTCTTGTAGTATATATTGTATGTTATGTATATATATTATAGCTTATATATTTTCGCAAGTTAAAGACAAAAAAATATTGCAAAAAGATATTCAAGGGCATGTCTTATAATTTTTATTACCAAATGGCTATTTTTTAAACTTTCAAACGGTCAAAATTGCAGCCCAACGGCTACTTTTTTAATTTTTGACCGTTGCCTATATTTTTTTTAAAAAAAAATAAAAATTAAAAATAGCCGTTGAGGCCCGGCCCAAGCCTGCCAGCCGGTCCCGGGCTTAGCGGTCCCGGGCTCGTGGGCTTCAATATACTACCCGGCCCGGCCTTTTTGCTCCATTAAGGCCCGGCACGCCAGGCCCGTTAGGACTGCGGGCCCGGTCCAAGCCCGGCCCTCAGTACACCATTACCCACCACACACCCCACTCTCATAACTCAGAATCTACAATATCAAGATCCTGAATTCAACATTGTGTTTTGGCTGTTTTGGTTTTGCATACAAAGATGAAACCTGAATTTGAAACTTACAATGTGCCTTCACTGCAAACGTATTTGGCACAATAGACCACAGCTTGATCAGCAGAAGCCCACTAAAAAATAAAATGCAACGTAAAATAAAATAGAAGCCCTCATTTGAAAGGACAATGTTCACATATTTATGTTATTCAAAACAAAGTATTGAAAAGACTAGCATTTCGAATTTCATCTCAGCTTTCTCCATAGTAAATGAACATAAAAAATTTCTCATTTAAAAGAGGATTGAAGCCTGGACATGCATGCAGGCAGATGATCAGAACATTTCTAATTGTCATCTCACATCCTAATCTAGCTCACAGGGAAATGGAAAGTAGATTATTTTGAAGATGGAGGAGATTACTGAAGAAGTCGAACAGCAATTTGGTTATTAAGAACGAATCCTCTGTTCTTCGTAATAAATGCATGTGCGGCTAAAATTTGCGAAGGGAACTGCACAAGGGCCACTCTAGCTGGTGGTCTGCAACAAATAAACCAAAACTCCATCTTATACGGAACAGAGAACACATCACAGTTAAAAGAGCCAGCGAGATGTGAGTGGTAAAGCTTCTATACCTATCAAAACCTCGCTGTTGTCTGGCGAATATTTGGATTGATGATCCATCATACTGGCAACCAGAAAGAAAACGTTCCACATCATCCGCCAGTGCATTCCGTGGGATCCCTTGCAATAAAATCTGAAAAAGCCGACAATCATCAATAGATTTTTTGCTTCAAAGCCTTTTAGCATCACTATTAGAAATCAGAAATGAATGAATCTAATAGCAATATTTAAATCATCATCAATCTCATTGCATTCAGAAAGAAAGAATAGTTCATTGGCATATTTTTAAACTACAGTAGTTTCCCAGCCTGGGCCCATCTCGACTACTCCACTAGGTCCTTGTTACTTTCCATCAGCACAGGTACTAAGTAACTCCACTCGCTAATGGTTAGGCAGATGAGGAGAAAACACCTTGTGTTTTTTTCCTCTTAATTAGTATAATGTTTTTATTTTTGTTATCAGCCTTTCCGCCACACTCCTACACGCCAAAAAAGAAAAAGACAAACAAAAAGAACGAAGAAGACAGTTAACAACAAAGACCCACGTACAGTTTTTCCATCATAGTGTGGCAAAGTGTCCCACTGCTGACGATCAGCCTACAATCAGAAAGGTAAAGAAATGATGATCCTGCATGCAAACCTCCAGAGATCAATAATCAACCAGATGTATGTTCGAAACAGTACCCTCTCCATTCTGAACAAGCGACTCGTCCGAACAACTGCTCTTAGTGAAGCGTCATAAGCATTCCGAGTAGGGAACTGAATCATCCTATTCGAGAGATAAAATAGGGAACCGAGCAGTAATAAGCATTTTCTTTTTTGATAAGGCAGCAGTAGGCATCCATTAATTGAATGTTTGAAGTAATTACACAAATACACAGACAAACACACACACATATACATAGCTCGTTCAAACAAACAACTCATAACAAAAAATGCATATATGATAGGAGTCAAAGATTGGAAACTGTTCTTCACATAAAGCGCAACCCACGAAAAGGTAAAAGGACAAACAAAAAAACGACAACTTCAAAAGCTACCAGTGGAAAAGGAAACCACTCTAATAAGAAACATCCTAAGGAAACTGGTATAAAACTGAAGTATATTACCCGCATTGACTAACTATTGGTAGTGTAATCCAGATTAACTTAGCAAGCTATTAGCCTATACTACCTTAAAAATCATTTAAAAAAATAAAGCAAGACATTCAATATGATAACAAACTGGTGGTCATTTGATTGCCGAACAAGTTATACCAGGATCATAATACACAAATTACATAACTTGATTTTTTCATAGAGATTCTTCTTGCAATACCCGTTTAGTTCATTGGACTAGAAAGGGATATATAGGGTATAATATAAAACATGTGTTCAGTTTTACACTAGATAAATTGAGAAAAACTTTCCGATTTCGTCCTTGACTTTTTAAAAGGCCTTTGGGAGGAGAGTTTTGGAGAAAGCATCTTTGTTATTTTGGTGTTTAATCCAGGAATAGTAATCCCCATTGTTACCGACATTGCATGTGGTATAAAAAAAATACCACAATTATGGTATAAATTCCTGGATTCTTAATTCCGGAATCAAATATTCAACCAAACACGAGATAAAACAATCCCGTACGTTCTCCCGAGATTGTTATCCCTTATCCAACAAACCAACGACCCATAGGGTTTTTTATAGGTAAAAGTAACATATATTTTATTACCAAGAACATCCTCCAACATTAAGATGGTGCTGGATTATAAATAAGTATTCAGGGAAAGCTTATTGCAAGAGGCAATCATTTCTCACCCAAGCCTACATATCCTATGTATTCGAGGGAGAGGCTAGAACGGAAAAAGACTAGGTTCCACAGATATGAGATAGGCAGAAGGTATGGGTTGAGCAGTTTCTTGAAAAGCAAATTCGATCTTATAGTCATCTTCTTTGTTCGAAAAATGCAAAATGAAAAGGGTTGTTAGTCGCCTCGACGAAGTTGTAGCCCCAAAAAAGAAGATCCAGAGTTATTCCTCAAGTAACATGGGCCAACGCTCGAGTTTAGATTCTCTATGCTCATGTAAACGGCTAGGGCCGGCCGACTATTAGATCCAAAAGGATCTAGCCATAGGCCTAGCCGGATATCGTTTGCCCAGAAACAAAACAAAAATAAAGTTGATTTTTAATAGTAGTTCATGAGAGCTTGAATCCCCACATTCTAGCGTGCATTACGCCAACAAGTCTCACCACCAACTCTAGCTGAGAAGTTGAGTCACCTTTCTTTTCTTAACGAAATAAAATAGAATAAAGAATGAGATAATCTATATCCAGCAACGATTCATAGGATCACTCTATGAATAGGTCAATTCTCTTTGACATAATAGTACGACTCCAAATATTGCTTTGGGCATAATAGTAGAGTATTCATCATTAGGTTTTACTAGCCTTAACACTCTTAGTTATTCATCATTAGCTTTTCACGTGATAGTATGACTCCAAATATTGCTACCAAATGACAAAGATTTCCTTTACAAAGAACCCACATCCTACTAGGTTTTTATACTTTGATCCTTATATAAAATTATCGATTGTATCTACGTATATAATATTTGGCAAAGTCTGAAAGGGGGGAAAATAATTTATTCTCGACATGCATTTGATAAGAGTTTTTCATAGGGTATGAAAAACAGACTTTTCTCTTTCATACTCAACAATCCCAAAACAATTTTCATATATTGGTAGGCATTAGTAATGTTCCTAATAGCTATGACCTGAATATTCTTTTTGATAGATTAGCTAAGACATGAATATTTCAAGGATTTTTCCTAAATGCTGGTTGTCTGGTCTGAGTGAAGTCAAACAAAAAATCAGAAATTGAAACCCAACATTTTTTATTTTTTAAACAGAGGTGTTCAAAGCTAAGGAAGTCCAAATTAGAAATCAAAACCACAATATTTATACAAAATGGACAAAAGCTAGGGAAGTCCACATCAATGGTCCATTCTTGTGCATAAAATTTCAGAATCATTGTTCTCCGAAGATGAAATTGATTTTTGGCTCGATATGGCAATATGGCATAACCGAAGGAATAAATCTGTGAACCTCTGTTAATTCAAAGTGGACAACACATACATGGGTTTGGGTTCAGAGAAAAGCTGACAAATTGCATTTTGAATATACTGCTAACATATGCTATTAGAAACATTTTATTGGATATATTAAACCAGTATTGTGCATTAATATATATTTGATCAATAATATTAATGCACATTAGTGGTTTAATATGTGTCTAATTTCAGTGGTTAATTTCTAAAACATAGCCTATGTTACCTTCCAATATAAGATACAGATAAAATCACTAATGTGCATTAAAAGTGCACATACATGTTTAATAGCATATTTTAGTTGCCTTATTCAAAAAGCAAAATGATATGGATTGGTATGACGGTATCAAATCATTATTTTCCAAAAACAATGATTTTAGATGGCATGGAAAAGATCTTTCTTGGTGTTTCTATATCTCTCATAAAATTTGTGCTTTGCTGGGAACTAAAAATTTTGAACCTAAGAATGATGAGTAACTTTTTTTTTATTTGCACCGGGTGTCCGAGTCTCTAAGAGCCCCGACTAATCCTGGGGGTGCACAGGCCCTCGGCAAGGAGTTTCCCGCAAGTGCACCACGGTTAATTCAGGTTTTACCCAGTCCGAAGGCCCTCAGAAATTGTTTGCACCCAGTGGGTTTCGAACTTGAGACCTTGAAAGGAAGCAAACCCCAAGACTCAAGTCTATTGCCACCAGGCCAACCCCTAAGGGTTAATGATGAATAACTTTAACGAACTTGTTATTTGGAAGTAGAAATAAAGTTAAGCAAAGAAATGGTTTTGGATCCACCAGAGAGAGAGAGAGAGAGATTGAAGGAAGAATAGTGGTGGTTGTTGGGGGGAGACAGGTGGAAGCGAGGAGGAAGAGAGAAAACAATGTGATAAAAATCTTTGTTTTTATATATGAGAAGGATTTTTGGAGAAGGAAACGATTGATTTGAGTCAATTGCAGCTCATGTGTAAAGAGGCTATACTTTTTGAATTTGCTTTTGGCTTTCACGAGCTCTGGTCCAATTGTGTGCATTTTCTTTGCCATGTCAACAGTTAGGGTGGTTATAGATACACTTTGGACAAGAACAAGGGGTATTGGGACCCCGAAAAATTTGTGTAGTTGAAAAATAGGGCAAGTTTGAGGGGGTCATTATGTATTATCCCAGGATTAAATGGAGGCAAGCACTGACAAGTGACAAGTCATGAACGTAGAACAAATTAGAAATAAAAAAGATAAAAAGAAACACCTATAATCTTGCTAGAGAGCAAGTTCATAATAAGAAGGTTCATATATTACGACCCTTTTAAAAGCAATGAGATGCTCACAATAGTACCTAATACAGATACGGGTAACTATATCCACCAAAACTTAGAAAGATGAGAAGAAATCACCAGGGACTAGAACCTTGACCTCCAATGATCCATTTTAGCTTCATTGACAACCAAGCCACACCCTTGGATGCTCAGAAATCAAAACCACAGCGATATGATCTATTTCCTTATAGATATTGTTAAACTTTATATCATAAAAGAAGAAACTTACGCAGCAACTGGAGCATAGTTCGGGTTGTACTCAAATCTAACGTCATCTAGGCTCAAATTAGAAGCCCCTAACATGCTAATAATGTCACTCTTTCTTGTATGCCTTCCGATGCCAAAGATTCTCCCATAAACCAAACCTGGGAAATAGAAAGACCACGATCCTGGATCAGTCTCATATGAGATTGCAATTGCATAAGCATATGGCATGAAGAAAGATGCAAGACTGCTATTACTATATTGCAAAAGTAGCCTGATGTAAAATAATTCCTGTCCACTCCTCATGCGTGGATGTAAAGGAAATTAAGCAAAAGAAAGTGGATACAAGTATTTCATAACTTTTTTAATCGTTGATTATTGCCTCCGATTCCATCTATGTGAGCTTCGTGAAGCATAACTAGACCAAGCTTGGAACTTGGATAAAGGAAGGGTAGGAGACAAGGAAGCAGGAACGCGTGTGACAAGGATACAAAGTATTCATATAGTTGACCCTAATTACTCTAACTAGTCTGGATTGGGGAATAGTTGATTGATTGATGATTATTGCTCTGTTCAAGTGCTAAATTCACAACCTTCTACCAAAACCAAATCCAAAAAACATTTTCACAATCATGAGTTTCTCTAATCTCAGGTCTAGTAGCAAACTGAAAATGCTCAAACAATAAGCACACAGCAAAAACCCTAAACCCTAAATCACCAAAAATAGGGACAGACAAATTGAGAAGACTGCAAATAAGAACAAGGGTAGCTACATTTTCTCGTACTATCGAATGCAAATCTAATAACTAATACAAATCCTTCATAACCACTTAACAATTATTTCAAAAAACCCAAGTCTTTAACATGTCAATAGTTACCTCATAGCAAACTGAAAATGTTCAAAGAATAAGCAGAACAGCCTAAACCCTAAATACAGAAATATTCGAAAAAAGACAGGCAAATCAACAAGACTTCTTAATAGTACAAATAAACAAAAGGGTATCCATAATTTTCTTGCATTATGAAAAACCATAATAAAAAAAACACTTTTTTATACATTAAAAAAATTATCTTTAAAAATAAATATAACAGCGAGAATAAATTATTATATTATAACTATTTGAAAGATTTGTATGTACCAGTAGATGGGTTTTGGAGGAATGTATCAACGGAGTTGTCCTGCTGAGGAGTTTCCATTTGAGTTGATAACTGTCTGCTGAGGGACAACGTGAGCCCTTGATTTTGTAGACCCATTTGAATCGGACGGTTCGATTTAGTCATAGCTCTCAATAAACCCATCATCTTGGAATTCTGAAGCTAAAATGTAGAAAGTGGAAGAGTGAAGTTTCGGCTTTAGGCAATGAAGAAGCAGAGTTAACAATGGCTGCGATGGGAGAAAATGACAAAAATTGTACTTTACGTTCCGGGTAGGTTCAAATTAGTCCCCTAAGTATGTATTAAGCAGTTTTAACTATTAAGTTTGTCAAAAGTTAACATTATTGGTCTCCATAAAAAACAACTACTAACAATTTATGTTCGTTAAATTTGAGTAAAAACTATAAAAAAAAATATAGTATTAAACTTAAAAATGAAAGTCTCATCAAATCCTAAAAAATATAACATAAAAATATGTAGTACTAGACACTAAAAAGATATGATTAATAGCGAAAAATACATCTAAAATACCTGCATCAAAATTTAGAAATTGATCAAAAATAGCAAAAATTACAAAAAAAAAAAAAAAAATTATACCTCCAAATATTAGCTCCCGCTAATTTCTTCTCTTTTTTCTACATTGTTGTGAAATCTAACAGATAGAGTTTGTTAAAATATTCGAAAAATCGTCATATTTATCCTTCTATTATCGAAAATAAGTTACCTTAACCTTCAGTTTCAATTTCTTAGTACTATTATCATATTTGCCCCTCGCGTGTTAAATCCTTAATTTCAACTTAAAAATATACGTGAATGAATCTGAATGGATAAACAAACTTGCTCCATTTCTAATTAAAACCCACCCGACCCACCCACTTCTACATAGTTTTTAAGGTTTTTTTTAATCATTGCTTTCTTTTTTCTTTTCTTCTTTTTCTCGTGTCCATAATCTTCTTCACATGTCTATAATACTAAAATAGTTTCTTCCCATTAACAAAAACATCTCTTACAACCTTTGCTACTCAGAGAACTCATTTGATCTTTATCGAAATTATCAAACATTGTTAATCAAATATCAAAACAAACACTTTCTTAAACTCCTCTATTTTCGTTAGATGATGAAAATTCCATTTTTGAAGTAAACTGAATCTTAACAAATGATATTGATTATGTTGAATTTGAAGTTGTAATCAAATGGTGTAGAAATGAGCTCAAAGTGTTCTAATTCAAACCCTGAAAGCAAGTGTACCCAAGGTGCCTAATAAAAATTTACAAGAATGATAAATCCATCAAGAGTTGAATCGATCTGATTCGACTTAGACTTACTGAGGTTACTGAGTCAAACCTAACTCGTTTTATTTTAACAACAAAGAAATCAAAACTTTCCTTCTAGGTCTTTTTTCAAAAGCATAAATAATCGTTTTTGAAAATGTATAGATCAAGGGTGTGATTGGTATGATCGAATATGGAATTCAAAGGGATCAAATAAGAAAGAATATTCTGATTATAGAACTATACTGTAATATACGATCAACCAATATTTATCGAATTTGAAAAAAGTCAGAAGAAATGGTTTGAGCCTCTTATTTTGATTTCTCGAACCGAGAGATCCATGAATCGGGATCCCGATGCATATAGATACAAATAGTTCAATGGGAGCAAGAATTTTCAGGAACATTTGGGACAGTCCGTTTCGGAGCAAAAGAGTCGTTTTCAAGTAGTGTTTGATCGATTAAGTATGAATTAATATTCTGAAAAATGAGTGGTTTTATCACTTATTTTCTCTAGTTTGGTTGGTGATTGAAAAACTTTTTTCGGAAAATACTTTTTAGTATTTGGATCCCCCTCCCCCCGGTCCTTAATTTCAACTTAGAAAATACACGTGAATGGACCTGATTGGATAAAGAAACTCGCTCCATATCTAATTAAAACTCACCCTACCCACCCGCTTCTACATAGTTCTTTAGCATTTCTATTTTTTATTCTTTACTCATTTCTTTCTTTTTTTCCTTTTCTTCTTTTCCTCATGCCCATAATCTTTTTCCCATGTCTATTATACAGAAATAGTTTCTTCCCATTAATAAAAACACCTCTTACAACCTTGTGCTACTGGGAGAACTCATATGATCTTTATCGAAATTATCAAACACTTTTTCATCAAAGATCAAGCCAGACACTTTCTTGAACTCTCCTATTTTCTTTAGATAATGAAAATCCCATTTTTGAAGTAAACTGAATCTTGACTCGTAATGTTGCCCTAGGATTACGGTCTGCAAACACAAGCAAAAGAAATAAGTAAAAGTAAGACTTAAGAGCAAAACAAAGCAAAAATAAAGAGTGAGAAATGAATGAAGAGATTTACCTGAGAGCAAGGTCGGCGATGCTCTTGGACGGGGTGCTGTCATTCAGCTCCCCAAGAGTCTTATGCTAGGCGTCAGGAACTGAAGGCATGAATCACGTCCTCAGTATCCTTAAGAAAATCATGATTCGCTAGGATCGTAATGGTCCTCGATCCCCCTTCTACCCTAATTTCGACCTGAGTAGTCCCACTATCGATCATCTCGTGATATTCAGAGTCGAGATTGGAATCGAACTCATCACTGACGAGTTCAGCTCGCCCAATCGTTATCTTATTTTTTCACCTATCAGTAGGAGAAACCTCCTGAGCTGGTACAGAAAATGAGGCCTCCCAGCGCCGAAGACGCGCAAAACCGTCATCAGAGGCATCCACAGTGGCCACCTCCTCTTCAGGCCGCAAAGGAGCAGTATCACTGATCTCTTCTAACCAAGGCACCTCAAAAGTTGCCCCAACGCCTTCCTTGATAAAAAGCATCGCAGTTTCTTGCAGCACGATCTCATCCTCCAATAAATCGATTGTTGCGGGCACACCTACTCCAACATCTACGACCTTCCTCTAAAGTGGTCTCAATTCCACGCCATGTGGAGAAGTCTCCTTGTCCTCAACATGGAATGGAACTAAGAAAGAGACTAGCACAGCAGTCGAGATGGGGGTAGGGGTAGAGGAAGGAGCAACCCTCCTTCTCCTAAAGGAAGGTGTTAGCATCATGTTCCTTTTTGTGACCTCCATGATAGAACCGAGAAGAATATATATATATATATATATATATATATATATATATATATATATATATATATAAAAGATGAGCATGGTAAAATGGATGAGAACAAACACACCACTATCTGAAAGACGACGTTACCTTTATTAGGAAGGGCCATTTTGAACTTCTACCAGAAGCTCGGACAATCTTGAATCCCTGCAGTATAGTGAAGAACATGCATGAACCAATAAGGGAGGTGCTTCACCAACTGAAGAGGCTGAGCAGTAGCTGCAGGATAAGAAGAATTAGCTTACAGTTCCAAGCTTCGGGAAAGTTTATGGCATTGGCCACGATGGCCTCGGTCTTGAAAAAAAGGAAGTCGAGCCAAAATTGTTGATTGTCTTTATCGTCCATCCTGACGAACAGGGACTTGCTTCCACGATGTCAAAGGTTCAACATCATGCCCCAGTAAAAGCTGCGCATGAAAAGGTGCACTAAGTGCCGCACGGTAACCTTGGCACAGCTAGCTCGATATTTTTCGACAACATTTTGATCACCTAGTAGAAGAAGGGGGCGAGCGAAGTAGGACAAACCCGATAAAAGCAAAATAATCCCTCCACCAAAGGGAGATGAGGGAACGAATAACCGATAGAGAAAAGATAAGCGAAGAGAGCACAATACCCAGGACGGTGAGCAAACATTTCAACATCATTGGCAGGTATTAACTCCACTTGATCAGGGACTCCTCCAAGATTTTACCATCAAAGAAGACAGGAAAACCTCAACCACTGCCTTTGGCGGCCATTGCAAATCAGGTTTTGCATCGGGGTTGCGGGAATAATCTCTTTCACTAATGGAAGAGCCTCCGCTTTAGTGGTGTAGGTGGCATCTCCTCCGCGAACGGAGGTTGTAACAACAAATGAGGTGGCCATAATATCCTCACTTGCACCAAAAACCTCTCCACCACGAGTACTATAAGGTAAATCAGACATGATCGAAGAAGTTCGAAGAATGCAGGAAAAAAAGAGTTGAGAAAATGGGAAGGAAAGTTAGAGGGCAACAAACAAGAGAAATAAACTCAAGGAAATTTTAGTAGCAGTGATGATAGGCTATAATTGCATATTTTAGTCTCTTATTACACTCTAATTTACTGCACTTTAGTTGAGTTTGCGCTTTAATCGCTAGTATTTTGCACTAACGGTGTGTTTTATGCCTTGTAGGTATGATTCTGAGCTATATAGATGTTATGAAATGCATTTAAGTGATTTGGAGCTTTAACGTTTGAGTAAAAGTTCAAGGAATTAAGCCGTGATCATGTCTGGGGGTCAAATTTTATAATTAAGTACGAACGAAGACTCGAGGAGGTATATTGCGCACTGTCTAGTAAAATAGACATAACGTTTTGCTCAGAACTCTATTTGGGCTCTACAATATATGGTTGGAAATCTAACTCAAAGGGCTACAACTTGCATGTTTTACGTTTTTCCAAATTCCAAACGGAAGAGGGTGAAATGCCGCGATTATGGTAGGACCGCGGCAGAGTGTACTCGCGGACAACTGAAGAATCAGAGAGCATGTTTGGCCGCGGTTTGACCGCGACCGCGGCAGGAAGCGAAAATTTCAGGGACCAAAGTGCAAATCATGGGATTTTAAGCCCTAAACCCTATATTAAACAAAGGAGGCCGGCCAAGAACGGGGAAGGGACATATTTTGGACAAAAATTAGACCTAAGGAGGGAAGAGACACTACTTTAGGGTTAGAAAAGAACACATTGGGAGCAAGGCGGAGAATTCTTCTACGAGTTTTTCCTTCCTCTTCCTATTTTTCATTGTTGGTTATGACTTTTAGTAT
>MU685293.1:15834-31160 GCA_026770625.1 Nicotiana glauca | reverse complement strand
AAAAACTAGAAAATGTCAAAAATTTTATTATAAGTCGGGCGGTGCCGTTGATGTCAAAAATAGCCAAATGTTCCCAAAAGGGACGCCGGAAGGCTGACTTTTCATAAATGGCCACTTTTGGTCATTTTTTAGAGTTTTGATCGGTTGATCCTCACAGCCCTAAAATCTTCATCCCCGAAGTGCTGAAAGGCCGTGTTCGGAAAATTGGATCTTTCTTTTTGAAAAATATAGTCAAATCATTTTTGAGTCAAATAAATTTTACTTTTTGTTTAAATCACCTTAATAAATGTGCAGGATGAGCACAAGTGAAAACAAACCCTTCACCGTCTTTAGCGAGGTCCCTCTCCAGCTCCATATGTGGTGGAACGATCTGGGAGAAAGCAACAAAGAAATAGTGGTCAAAATCTTGGGGGGTTTCATCAGTCTACTAAATGTCAGGGCAAGGACGGATGTCATCGAGGCTTTAATACTATTTTGGGACCCAACCCGAAATGTATTTTGCTTTGCGCATTTTGAGCTTACACCCACACTGGAGGAAGTAGCAGGTTATGCTGGTATGAATGGGAATCTGAGAAGTCAGTATCTGCTGTCACCAAGGACGGTATCGCCACACCGATTTCTGGACTTGTTAAATATCAGCCGGACTGTGCAAAATAACGATTTATCAAAAGGATGTTCCTCTCTTCAGTTCTTATATCAGCGTTATGGTAATCCGCGGGGTTTTGATGAACCAAATTTGGGACTGACTCATACCGAAAATAGAGGTAAATGGGAAGCAAGACGAACCCTGGCATTCATAACGGCATTCGTGGGAATCATGGTTTGCCCACGAGACGACAAGAAAATAGAGATAGGTCTCATGGGGATGGTTGATGTCGCAATGAAAAGGGCTGACAGCACTATAGTTCCCCTGATCTTATCAGAAATATACCGAGCATTGACTGTGTGTAAGGAGGGGGGAATTTTTTTCCAAGGTTGCAATCTATTACTTCAGTTGTGGATACAGGAACATCTCTGCCATCGAGTGGGTTATATGAACTTTGGGCTGACTGGTTTAAGCTGTATTGAAGAGTTTGAGAAGTGGGTAACAGGTGTTGTATTCCTCGAAGGTACTGAAGATTGGTTTGCACGACTGAGATCACTGACGGCGGACCAAATCGAATGGGCATTCGGGTGGTTACCTGCTACTGAATCGGTATACATGACGGCCAAAGAATGTTATGTTCCTCTGATGGGTGTCCGTAGTATCCAACCATATGCTCCCCATCAGGTATTGCGTCAATTGAGAAGGTTCCAGGTTGTCCCTAATGATGAAGATTTGAGCAAGCATGTCATCGAGCTAAGTCCGAAAGCCACGTTCCCGGAAGATACAATTCGCAAGTTGTGGCACGAATGTAGATTCCTTGAGCCCAAAACTATGGTGCGAGATTTAGCCAAAGGCGAGGTAGACCCAAAGTATGATGCATGGTTCAGGAAAAGATTCCAGACTCATCAGAGGCCTGCTAAAAGGGCCCATGTCCAGCAATTCATGCATGACTCGCAAGAACAATGGGCTTGGCTGGCAAGAGAAGAAGGCTATCGGGTTGAAATTGGCAAGCTGAAACAGCAAATTGTGGGTCTGAAATATGAAAACGGCTTGGTTTGATTCCAAGAGTTGTAATGTTTTACCCATCAATGTTATTTTGAATTTTTGATATCCTTTTCTTATAGCCCCACACAAAAATCCATATTTGATGTCCGAAAAAGACTTCTCGATCAGTATCCGAGAGATGCTGAGTCAGGCAAATGAAAGTCGAGAATAACACACTGATCCCCGACTGAATGAGGATCATGAGTTGAGCGAATTGATAGCCAAAAGAATCCCTAGTAGAGAGAATCTTATCAGTAACACTCCAATCCCCAGTTGGAAAATAAAAATAAAATGAGAGAGTCTTATTGGTGAAAACCTTCACAAACACCATAAGGCGACGAAAGCTGAGAGAAACAAAACGAGAGAGTCTTATGGTGAAAACCTGGATTCAATCGGTGACTTGGGACACCATTAATATCCCAAGTGGCGACTCTGAATAATTAATAACCAAATCCTGTTCCGATTGTCCTTTAATTGGAAAAACTCCTTTACGCCCTTGCGGGTGTAGTGAAAAAGGAGGTGTGACAGGCCTTCTTGTTTTTAGGGTCAGCCATCCGAACAGCAGGCCGTCGCACCTCGTTTCTTTGAGTTTGGGGACCCGGGTCACATGAGGAGATACTGCCCCAAGCTTAGGGGCAAGGCAGTGCAGCAGGGGCAGCAACCCATGACTCCAGTACCAGCGGGTCAACCACCTAGAGGTGGAGGACAGATTGGTAGAGGCCTTCCCAGGGGTGGGGGCCAGACAGGGAGAGGTCAACCAGCTACTACTCAGATAGATGGAGGCTAGACAGCCGGTGCTTCAGCTAGATTCTATGCCCTTCCGGCCAGGCCAGATGCATTGGCCTCAGATGTCGTTATCACAGGTATTATTTTCGTCGGTGGTAGGGATGTTTCGGTATTATTTGACCCAGGGTCTACTTATTCATATGTATCATCTCTGTTTGCTCGTTTCCTAGTTATTTCTCCTAAGCCTTTGAGTGTTCCTGTTCATGTGTCCACTTCTGTAGGGGATTCTGTGGTTGTGGATCGGATCTACCGGTCTTGTGTGGTTACTTTCTGTGGTTTCGAGACCAGAGCAGACCTTCTGTTGCTTGATATGATTGATTTTGAGGTCATCCTGGGCATGGATTGGTTGTCTCCATATCACGCCACCCTTGATTGCCATGCCAAGACTGTTTCACTAGTGATACCAGGATCACCAAGATTAGAGCGGAAGGGTTCCACGGTTGATATGCCTAGCAGGTTTATTTCCTTCTTGAAGGCTCGAACTTGGTCGAGAAGGGGTGTTTGGCCTATCTAGCTTATGTTCGAGACGTCACCATGGAGTCTCCGACGATTGATTCAGTGCCAGTAATCCGAGAGTTCGCCGATGTTTTTCCTTCTGATCTTCCAGGCATGCCTCCAGATCGCGATATTGATTTGGCTCCAGGCACTCAGCTTATATCTATTCCACCATACCGTATGGCTCTTAAGGAGCTGAAGGAGCAGTTAGAGGAGTTGTTGTCAAAGGGGTTTGTTAGGCCTTGTGTATCACCTTAGGGCGCACGAGTGCTATTTGTGAAAAAGAAGGATGGGACCATGCGGATGTGCATTGATTACCACCAGTTGAATAAGGTCACCATCAAGAACAAATACCCATTGCCTCGTATTGATGATTTGTTTGATCAGCTGCAGGGAGCTAGGGTGTTCTCTAAGATCGACCTGAGGTCAGGGTATCATCAACTAAAGATTCGGGACTCGGATGTTTCGAAGACTGCATTCAGAACTAGATATGGCCACTATGCGTTTCCGGTAATGTCCTTCGGTTTGACTAATGCCCCATCGGCATTTAGGTATCTGATGAATCGGGTATTCAGGCCTTATATTGATTCTTTTGTTATCGTCTTCATTGATGACATCTTGATATACTCACGTAGCCTGGGGGAGCACGAGCAACATTTGAGAGTAGTGCTTCAGACCTTGCGAGAGAAGAAGTTGTATGCTAAGTTCTCCAAGTGTGAGTTTTGGCTAGAATCAGTTGCATTCTTAGGGCATGTACTGTCAGGAGAGGGTATTAAGGTGGATCCCAAGAAGATTGAGGCAGTTTAGAGTTGGCCACGTCCCACTTCAATGACCGAGATCAGGAGTTTTCTGGGCCTAGCAGGCTATTATCGACTATTTGTGCAGGGATTTTCATCCATTGCATCACCTTTGACCAGATTGACCCAGAAGGGTGCCCCATTTCATTGGTCCGACGATTGTGAGGAGAGATTTCGGAAGCTCAAGACGGCTTTGACTACATCACCAGTTCTTGTATTGCCTTCCGGTGTGGGGATGTATACTGTATATTATGACACTTCACGCCTTGGTTTGGGATGTGTGTTAATGCAGGAGGGGCGAGTTATTGCATATGCTTCGCGTCAGCTGAAGGTTCATGAGAAGAATTATCCGGTGCACTATCTGGAGTTGGCCGCGATTGTTCATGCTCTTAAGATATGGAGGCACTATTTGTATGGGGTGCCTTGTGAGGCTTATACCGATCACCGCAGCTTGTAGCATCTGTTCAAGCATAGGGACCTTAACCTTAATTTGAGGCAGCACAGGTGGCTTGAGTTACTGAAGGATTATGACGTTACCATTCTTTATCATCCGGGCAAGGCCAATGTGGTCGCGGATGCCTTGAGCAGAAAGATGGAAAGTATGGGTAGTTTGGCATTCATTCCAGTAGAGGAGAGGCCCCTGGCTTTGGACATCCAGTCCTTAGCCAACAAACTTGTGAGGTTGGACATTTCAGAGTCCAGCCAGGTTCTAGCATGTGTAGTTGCTCAGTTCTCATTATTGGGGAAGATTAAGGCCCGCCAGTACGATGATCTATATTTGGAGATTCTTAGAGAGACGGTACTTCAGGGGAGTGCCAAGGAGGTTTCCATTGGCGAGGATGGTGTGTTGCGGCTTCAGGGCCGTCTATGTGTTCCTAATGTTGATGGTCTCAGGGAGAGGATTCTAGAGGAGGCCCATAGTTCGAGGTATTCCATTCATTCGGGTGCCACGAAGATGTATCATGACTTGAGGCAGCATTACTGGTGGCGTAAGATGAAGAAAGATATCGTGGAGTATGTAGCTAGATGTTTGAATTGCCAGCAGGTCAAGTGTGAGCATCAGAGGCCAGGTGGCCTTCTTCAGCAGATGCCCATTCCGGAGTGGAAGTGGGAGCGCATCACCATGGATTTTGTGGTTGGGTTGTCGCGGACCTTGCGGAAGGTGGATTCCATATGGGTCATTGTGGATAGGTTGACCAAGTCGGCCCATTTCATTCCTGTGGTGACTACCTATACAGCGGAGAGATATGCTCAGATTTACATTCGGGGGATAGTTAGGTTGCACGGTGTGACGGTTTCCATCATATCAGACAGAGCCCCTCAGTTCACTTCCCATTTCTGGAGAGCCGTGCAGAGTGGTTTGGGAACTCGTGTAGATCTTAGCACAACATTCCATCCTCAGACCGACGGTCAGTCGGAGCGGACAGTGCAGGTCTTGGAGGATATGCTTAGAGCATGTGTGATTGACTTTGGAGGGCAGTGGGATCAGTTCTTGCCGTTAGCAGAGTTTGCATACAATAACAGCTATCAGTCCAGCATAGAGATGGCCTCGTATGAGGCTTTATATGGTCGACGTTGTCGTTCTCCTATCGGGTGGTTTGAGCCTGGTAAGGCTAAGTTGCTTGGTACAGATTTGGTACAGGATGCCTTGGATAAGGTAAGTTGATTCAGGAGAGGCTCCACACAGCTCAGTTCAGACAGAAGAGTTACGCGGATCAGAAGGCACGTGATGTATCATTCATGATTAGCGAGAAGGCTCTCTTGAAAGTCTCATCGATGAAGGGCATTATGAGGTTCGGGAAGAAGGGCATTATGAGGTTCGGGAAGAAGGGCAAGCTAAGCCCAAGGTTTATTGGTCCCTTTGAGGTGTTGAGGCGAGTTGGAGAGGTTGCTTATGAGCTTGATTTACCTCCCAGCCTATCGGGAGTTCATCCAGTTTTTCATGTATCGATGCTTCGGAAGTATCATGCCGACCTATCACACTTGATGGATTTCAGTACCATTCAGTTATATAAGAGCTTGGGCTACGAGGAGGAGCCAGTCGCCATTACTGATAGACAGGATCGCCAGTTGATATCCAAGAGGATTTCTGTAGTGAGGGTCCAGTGGAGGGGCCAACCGGTCAAGGAGGCGACCTGGGAGTTCGAGGAGGACATGCAGAGCAGATATCCCCACTTATTCAGAAGTCCAGGTACTTTTGTATGTTCGTTCGAGGATGAACGTTTGTTTAAGAGGTGGAGAATGTAACGACCCAATCGGTCGTTTTGTCTTTTAGAACCCCGTTCCCCTAAATAAAGCTTCCCATACTTGCCTTAACTAATTTACGACTCGCGGGGGCGATTGGTTCGGGAATCGAAAGGGTTTTGAGTAAAAATATGCCCTTTTGCTTCTTTAAGATTTCTTAAAAAGACCAAGTTTGACTTCGGTCAACATTTTGGGAAAACGGACCCGAATTCGTGATTTGACAATTTTTGAGGGTTCGTGGGAAAATATGGGACCTGGACGTATGTCAGGAATCGAATTACGAGGCCCCTAGCCCGAGTAATGAATTTTTATCTAAAATTGTTTAATCGAAGTTTTAAGGAATTAAAGAAACTAAGTAATCATTGATTCCCTAGGTATCGGGATCAGATTTTTGGTTCCAAAACTTAGTATAGGTCCGTAATGTTGTTTAATACATGCCCGTAAAATTTGGTGTCAATCCGAGTAGTTTAAGGGCGTTTTGACCCGTTAGAAGAGAATTAAGAACTTGAACTTCAATAGATTGATCCATTTGGTTTTAGGACATGATTCCAAGATTCAGCATTGTTTTGAGTGATCTGAGGGTTCATGTAGGTCCGCCTCGTGATTTCAGACTTGTCGGTATGTTCGGGCGGGGCTCGGGAGCCCCGAGCGTCAAACGAGCGAGGTTCGAGCGAAGTAGAAAAACCTAAAAAGAGTTATAGGTTACTGCTTCTGTCATAACCGCATCTGCAGTTCTTGAGCCACAGATGCGGTCAACGAATCGCAGAAGCGAAAAGGGGGAAGCCCAAGGAAAACCCCAGAAGCAGCCCAGGGAAAACCGCAGAAGCGGCCTAGGGACCGCAGAAGTGGTTCCGCTTATGCAAGCCCCAGACCGCAGATGCGGTCCAACCATTTTGGCCAAGCCGCAGAAGCGGTTCTGCTTATGCGACTCCCAGACCACAGAAGCAGCCCAGTCCCTTATGCCCAAAGCCGCAGGTGCGGCCACTTTTTCGCAGAAGCGGGACCGCAGATACGGTCCACAAACCGCAGGAGCGGAAATCGCTGGGCAATGAGCCCTTTTAATTCGAGCTCAAGGTCATTTATTGCACACACTACTCCACACTTAGGCGAATTTGGGGCTTCCAAAGAGAGGGTTTCAACATAACATTTCAAGGTAAGTAATTCCCATTCATCCTTAGTTTAAATACATGTACATTAGGTAGATTGAACACTAAAAAACTAAGTAAAAATCAAGGGTTAGAGCTAGTCCTAGGATTTTAATAAAACTAAGATTTAAGCATATAATTTGCTATGTAATGAACTAGAAGTAATATATTATGGATCCTTAGGTTGTAGAGAACAACTTTCCTCGAAAAATCTCGGAATGCGGGCACGTGGGCCCGGGGTCGGAAATTAGGAAACTTGTGAAAGGGGTTGGGAAATGACTTAAATAGCTAGAATTCGATCTTGTAAACTTATATTGACTAGTTCTTACTTCCTTTAACTAGTTTGTGATCGTTTGGCTCCGACTTGAGATCTTGGAGGTGTGCCTTGGAGCGAGGTGAGTCTCCTTTCTAACCTTGTAAGAGGGAATTGTCCACATAGGATTAATTAATGAGAATTTGCTGCTAAATGCGGGGGCTACGTACGTACTAGGTGACGAGAGTCCGTGCATAACTACTATGATGTTAATTGCCTGGGTAGTTTAGGACCCACATCATGCCTAATTTGAAGATATCTTTCATTTAAATTGCCAAGATGACAGTTTATGATATGCTAGGGACTAGAGAGAAATGAAAAGTGAACATATGAACTTGATTGAACCATTGTAGGAATTTTACTTGTATAGAAATGAGCCTTTGTGTGTATTATTGATGTTTCTAATATGTATGGATCGGGACGATCGCCTCGGTGGAAATAGATGCATCTATGGTACGGGCCGTTCGATCCTCGGCAGTGCATATTTTTATTTTCTGTTGGAGCGGGCCGTCGACCTCCGCGTGTTTGCGCATGATGTATATATGTTTAAGACTAGACATGACGTGATTACTCGCTAAGTATGGGGGTTGTGCACTATATTATCTATAGTATTTCGTCCTTCGGGTTTAAATATCAAGTCAAGTGTTTATTCCACTTATTCTTAATTAGAAGTAGCATAAGAATTTTTGTAAGGTTTCCGCATTGGCTGGCCTGACAAGGATGTCAGGCGCCCTCATGACCCATTGTGGAGTTGGGTCGTGACACGCCTTCTCTGGCACAAATTTAGATCCTTTTGTTTGAACAAGTGCAGCAAGCTCCTATGGTCTGTATAAATCTCACAAGCCACACCGTACAGATAATGGCGCCAAATCTTCAGGGCATGAACAATGGCAGCTAACTCAAGATCATGGACATGATAATTCTTCTCGTGTATCTTCAACTGTCTGGATGCGTAGGCAATCACCCTACCGTCCTGCATCAATACTGATCCAAGGCCAACTCTCGAGGCATCACAATAGACAGTATAAGACCCTGAACCTGTAGGCAATATCAAAATTGGGGCTGTAGTCAAAGCTGTCTTGAGCTTGTGAAAGCTCGCCTCACACTCCTCTGTCAACTGAAATGGAGCACCCTTCTGGGTCAATCTAGTCATAGGGTCTGTAACCGATGAAAACCCCTCCACAAAACGACGGTAGTATCCCGCCAAACTAAGAAAACTGCGAATCTCTGTAGCTGAGGATGGTCTGGGCCAACTTTGCATGGCCTCTATCTTCTTAGGATCCACCCAAATAGCCTCACTCGATACCACGTGGCCCAAGAATGCCATGGAATCTAACCAAAACTCACATTTTGAGAACTTTGCATATAACTTCTTTTCCATCAGAGTCTGAAGCACTGTCCTCAGGTGCTGCTCATAATCTTCCCGACTCCAGGAATACACCAGAATATCATCAATAAAAACAAGGACATAAAAGTCAAGATATGGCTGGAATACACTGTGCATCAAATGCATGAAAGCTGCTGGGGCATTGGTCATCCCAAATGACATAACAAGGAACTCGTAATGCCCATACCGAGTCCTGAAAGCAGTTTTCAGGATATCTGGCTCCCGAATCTTCAACTGATGGTAACGTGAGCGCAAATAAATCGTGGAAAACACCCGCGCGCCCTGAAGCTGGTCAAATAGATCATCAATACGAGGCAAAAGATAATGGTTCTTCACTGTAGCCTTATTCAACTGGCGATAATCGATAGACATACGCATAGAACCATCATTTGTCTTCACAAACAAGACAGGAGAACCCCAGGTGAAACACTGGGTCGAATAAAACCCTTATCAAGAAATTCGTATAACCGATCCTTCAACTCCTTCAACTCAGGAGGAGCTATACGATATAGGGGAATGGAAATGGGTCGAGTGCCCGGCAACAAATCAATGCCAAAATCAATGTCTCTATCAGGCGGCATGCCCGGAAGATCAGTTGGAAACACATCGGGATAGTCCCGCACTACTGGGACTGAATCGACGGAAGGGGTATAAATACTGACATCTCTCACATAAGCTAAATACGCGTCACGCCCCTTCTCAACCATACGCCGAGCTTTAAGGAAATAAATAACTCTGGTGAGGGTATTATCTAAGGTACCCCTCCACTCAACACGCGGTACACTGGCATAGCCAGCGTCATGGTTTTGGCATGACAATCAAGAATGGCATAATGGGGCGACAACCAGTTCATGCCCAAGATAATATCGAAATCAACCATGCTGAGCAACAACAAATCAGCTCTGGTCTCAAAACCATGAAGAGTAACCAAACACGACCGATAAACGCGGTCCACAACAAGTGAATCTCCCACAGGAGTAGAAACATAAACAAGGGCACTCAAAGAATCTCGAAGTACACCCAAATGCGGAGCAAAATAAGAAGACACATAAGAGTAAGTAGAGCCTAGATCGAATAGAACCGATGCATCTCTGTGGAAAACCAATATAATACCTGTGATGATAGAATCGGAGGCAACAACCTCAGTACGGGCAGGCATGGCATTGTATCTGGATGGGTCTCCCGCTCTAGGGCGACCTCTACCTCCCCGACCTCCACCCCTAGCTGGCTAGGCGGATGGGGTAGCAACTGGAGCCGTGATCATGGCCTGAGAACTTTGCGGGGCACGTTGTGGCCGAGAAGTCTGTGGAGGTGCACTCCTCCCAAGTCTAGGGAAATCCCTCACCATATAGCGGGTGTAACCTGTAAATGCCTAATTTTTGCCCCATCTTTTTCTTATATATATATATATATGTGTGTGTGTGTGTGTGTGTGTGGTTATTTGTTCTTATTTGTGTATGTATAGGTTTTAAGAATTGAGTAGTGGTTTGATAAATGAGGTAGGAGTTGGGCTAGTGTGCAACTTAATTAAAATTGTGCCAAAATTGGCCCAAAATTTGAGCCCAAAGAACCCAAATCCGGTCCAAAAGGGGCTGCCAAGAAGAGCATAAAATGACGTAGTTTTGTCTTGAAACTACGTCGTTTTGGTTAAGTGACAAGATTCAATCTCATCCACCCATCTTGATATAATCCAACAGTCCTAGTTTGATCTTCATCCTAGGTATTTAAAGCCTAAAATCCCCAAAAATTTTCCCTATTTCCCCATTATTTCCTCTCTCTTCTTTCCCTTTCATCACCCCCTCTTCTCTCTCCCCCCAAGCCGCCGACGCCGACCCATCGCCGCCGCCGGAAATCGTCTACCGGCGGCGGCCGACCTTCAGTCCGCCCCAAAATTTCACCATGTAATCTCCACCACCTCCTCTTTCCATATCTCCAAACTAAATCCTTCAAAAAAACTCTCAAACTCCTTGAATCTTAGATCTAAGAAACTTTTTCGTCACTTTTTCGCCAAGTTATTGAAGTTCCGGCTACTACCACCCTACAATACATACATCAACTGATAGAGCTCCTCAAAACCTAGCTATTGATGTCAATTCTACCTCAAAAATTCGGCGACCAAAATCCGGCCAAAAATCCGGCGACTTCCCCGAACATCCTTCTTGGCATACCACCATTTTTTTCGGCCATTTGAATTGTAAAATGGTAAAATGCTATTATTTTTTCATGGCTGATTTTTATTTTTAATTTTTAATTTTCAGATTTTTATTTTTTTGTTTATTATTAATTATTTTAGCATTAGTTTTTGAAATTTGAAATGTTAAATTTTCTGTTTTTGCACTTGTTGAAATAGTAAAATAGTTTTGTACTGATAAAAGTAAAGTAGTGAAAAATACTTAAGAGTATATGATTTTTGTTTGCTTGTTATTTACTACTTCAAGACTTTTTGAGTACAAAACTCAAAAGTCATTTGTTTGGTAAGGAATATAGACTTTTGGATAATTTTTGAATAAAAGTCTATCCTTGAACAACAAAATGCAGATTTTTGTTTGAAATACTCTCTTTTGACAAGATTTGGACGAGAAAGTCTTGCTTTTTGAATTTAAGAGCAGACTTTGTAGAAAATCTGTCAAAAAGATTATCTTTTGAATTTTTGAAATAGCTGTCTGTTTTGATATATAGGGGTATTCCATCACACTTTAAAAAAAAGGGACACTGGGAGGGGGAATTTTTAACACTAAGAGTTCAGTAGTTTGAGAGGAAAATAGGTTGTGGTTTGGTCTTGAACTTGGCTCTGTTTGTTGCTGCTGATTGTCAATCTGCTGTTGCTGTTATCTGCTGCTGCTGCTGATTTACTCCTTTCTTCTTATATTTTCAATACCAGGTACCTACCTCAAGCTTATGTTGATGTGTCAACCCCTATTGGAAACATGAGATGAAATGGAAGATACATTTTGCTGAAGTTGCACTGTTTTTATGCTTCTATATGTTTTGTAGAGTTTTGTATGATTTGATTGTTTATTATAAATGAACTAAGGGCTGCTTTAAATAATAATGGACTTGTACTGTTAATCTGAAATGGCATGAGTTGTAGTTAATTCAGGACGTTTGTGTAGTTGAATAGACACTGAATATTATTCATGGAGCCTAGTTAGTTTGATTTTTGTTTCGTATAGAATATTTAATCAATTACTGATTAGCATTTAGCCTGAGTAATTAAACTGATTTCGTAGCTTGGTTATTAATCCTTTAGGTAAGTATAATTTTATAAGTGTTAGCTTTAGTTCACATTGCAATAACCTCACCTAGATATATTTTTTTAGTTAGTACTTGAAAGTAAAATAGTCCTTTAAAGTTAATGTGGTAATTTTGGCAAAAAAAAAAAACTCCGAAGAATAAGCGAGATTTTGCCTCATGTCGATGCAGTTTACCTGTTGGAAGGTTATTGTAGTTTCATTGAGAAATTAATGGCTGTTGCAAATGTGTGTTTCAATTAGGTGCTAATTGTTGGAACATCCGTAGCTTGCTATTAATAAATAGACTATTGGAGATTGTGTATCACAGTGTGGTTGTGATTCCCATGAAATTGGATATGTGTTAAATATTTTGTTCTTTAAGTTAGTCAACACAAAGTAGAGATCCTGCTTGACTGCAACCTTTTGGTTTGAAAAATGTAGATTTTAATAATTTTAGACAATTAGATTTGAGGTGTGCCATATTAGCCAAGTGTATGATTTATGGCCCTCATGAGCTAATTTAGAAACCTTTTGGTTAGAATAAATCGAGGTGTGCCGCGCCGCACGAAATGACAATTGCGTGGCCCTCATTTTCATTCCGTAATGATCCTTAGAATTCGGGAGGGCCGTTTAGCAAATTTCACGGCCTTCCCCAAAATAATAATACGCTAGATTCTTTAAGCACGACTTTAATAAAATTACCTCCTTAAACTCGGGTGTGCATTTCATGCGACCCAAATCAAATCCCAAAATGTTGAATAGAGTATGCTTAGGATTGCGGGTGCATTTCATGTGACGCAATCCGAAGGCACGCTTTAAACGACGTTCATTTTCTTTTAAATAAATACATATTGAATAAAAGCAGTTAAAAGTAAAATTGGCACATAGGCTCTTCATGTGATAAAATCAGATAAAAGCTAAATGCAACAGTTAAGCGACCGTGCTAGAACCACGGAACCCGGGAATGCCTAACACCTTCTCCCGGGTTAACAGAATTCCTTATCCGGATTTCTGGTACGCGGACTGTGAACAGAGTCATCTTTTTCCTCGGTTCGGGATTCAATCGGTGACTTGGGACACCATTAATATCCCAAGTGGCGACTCTGAATAATTAATAACCAAATCCCGTTCCGATTGTCCTTTAATTGGAAAAACTCCTTTACGCCCTTGCGGGTGTAGTGAAAAAGGAGGTGTGACAACTCTGGCGACTCTGCTGGGGAAGTTTTACCCAGAACCATTGGTTCAGGATTAGAAATTCGAGCTTAGAATAATTGTTGTATTTGGCTTTATCTGCTATCTGATTTTNTGAACTGTATATAAACTGTGCCGAAACCCATCTCCTCTCTGAGTCTTCTAAATCATGAAGAAGGGTGCACTTCGTGTGATTGCTTTTCTATATAGAGTCTATTCCAATTTTAGAACGAGGTTCGGATAAGTTGCAAAGCCGGTGAAGCTTTTGTATTCCATGTACGCTGCCTCCCCCCCGGCTCGAGCTGTCCGCTCGGGTAAGCCAGGTTTAGAACAAACGCCCAGGTTATTGAACCTAGAATAACACAGCTTCATGCCGGATCCCTAGTAGGAGCGATTATTTGCATGATGTGCATTTTACTTAGGGGACTCAACACAGGGGTTGGGTCCGTCTAGGACAAGCAACCTAAAGTGAAAAGACCATCCTGCTACATCTTGTTTGATTTATGCATTTATTTGTTCAGACGTGCATGCAGACCGGCTTACAAAAATTGGGAATACTAGAAAATTGTGAAAAAAAAAGAGAAAAATAGCAGTGTAGATAACTACTTATTTTCAAAAAAAAAAAATAACCAATGTCCAAGTAGTGTCAAAACTCTGCCAAAATTTTGAAAAATGAAAAAAAAAAGAGTATTTCGAGAGTCTTGTTTTAAATTTAGTTTATTTTTCCTAACTCGAACTACGTCGGTTTGATTCTCACCGGATGTGAGATACGTAGGCAACCCTCATCGGGTCCAACTTCCCCTTTTGCAAAAAAAAAAAACTAGAAAATGTCAAAAATTTTATGATAAGTCGGGCGGTGCCGTTGATGTCAAAAATAGCCAAATGTTCCCAAAAGGGACGCCGGAAGGCTGACTTTTCATAAATGGCCACTTTTGGTTATTTTTTAGAGTTTTGATCGGTTGACCCTTACAGCCTTAAAATATTCATTCCCGAAGTGCTGAAAGGCCATGTTCGGAAAATCGGATCTTTCTTTTTGAAAAATATAGTCAAATCATTTTTGAGTCAAATAAATTTTACTTTTTGTTTAAATCACCTTAATAAATGTGCAGGATGAGCACAAGTGAAAACAAACCCTGCACCGTCTTTAGCGAGGTCCCTCTCCAGCTCCATATGTGGTGGAACGATCTGGGAGAAAGCAGCAAAGAAATAGTGGTCAAAATCTTGGGGGGTTTCATCAGTCTACTAAATGTCAGGGTAAGGCCGGATGTCATCGAGGCTTTAATACTATTTTGGGACCCGACCCGAAATGTATTTCGCTTTGTGGATTTTGAGCTTACACCCACACTGGAGGAAGTGGCAGGTTATGCTGGTATGAATGGGAATCTGAGAAGTCAGTATCTGCTGTCACCAAGGACGGTATCGCCACACCGATTTCTGGACTTGTTAAATATCAGCCGGATTGTGCAAAATAACGATTTATCAAAAGGATGCTGCTCTCTTCAGTTCTTATATCAGCATTATGGTAATCCGCGGGGTTTTGACGAACTAAATTTGGGACTGACTCATGCCGGAAACAGAGGTAAACAGGAAGCAAGACGAACCCTAGCATTCATAACGGCATTCGTGGGAATCATGGTTTGCCCACGAGACGACAAGAAAATAGAGATAGGTCTCGTGGGGATGGTTGATGTCGCAATGAAAAGGGCTGACAGCACTATAGTTCCCCTGATCTTATCAAAAATATACCGAGCATTGACCGTGTGTAAGGAGGGGGGAAGTTTTTTCCAAGTCTTTAAGTAGTAAATAACAAACAAACAACTACCATATACTCTTAAGTATTTTTCACTACTTTCTTTTATCAGTACAAAACTATTTTACTATTTTAACAAGTGCAAAAATAGAAAATTTAACATTTCAAACTTCAAAAACTAATGCTAAAATAATTAATAATAAACAAAAAAATAAAAATATGAAAATTAAAAATTAAAAATAAAAATCATCCATGAAAAAATAATAGCATTTTACCATTTTACAATTCAAATGGCCGAAAAAAATGGTGGTATGCCAAGAAGGATGTTCGGGGAAGTCGCCGGATTTTTGGCCGA
>MU685290.1:270673-287769 GCA_026770625.1 Nicotiana glauca | reverse complement strand
TATTGCCATCCCTAGTTTAGAACCAGGTTGCCCTAAACCTATACTCAAATCGATCCCATTCCCTTAACCCCTGTTATGTGTTGAGATTGACTCAAGTCTGGTGGTGTCCTGATCACCATTCATGCCTAAGTCTGACTTTCCCAAGTCTGCTCTTATTTGTCCAAGCCATGTAAAGGGTTAGGGGTGTGCCAGTCCCACTCATGACTGGGTATGACCATTCTTTGCTTTGGTCTTTCTCTAATCCCCTCACTTTACACTTATTCTTATTTCTTTAAGTCCTACCCCCTGTGATAAGCCATGCTTAGGGACCCTGGATCTCCCTCTGAACTTGGATGCCTAAGGGCGAGTAATTCCTCACATTGCACTACTCAATTCAATCTCTAGGGTATAAGCATTGCCTGGGCTTCCTGAAAGCCCTTGGAACTTTGAAACACTCTAAGAGAAGGCGTTGGAACCTAGAATCCGGAATTGGTGAAACACATGTTATTGGATCTCAAGATTGAATTAGGCAGCTCGGTTCTAGCTGTAGGTTGTGATGTATTTTCTGTTATTTACTTTATTTTCAGTAATAATCTTGTAAAAAGAAACTCGGAGAACTATTAGTAAAGGGTGTGGGATGGGTTTACTTTATCGCATGTAATTAAGGCTAGATACTATGCCTATAGGATTTAATGTTATAACTCAGTCACCTAGATACCATGCCTATAGGATTTAATGTTATAACTCAGTCACCTAGATACCATGTCTATAGGTTTTTAATATTTCTTAACTCAACCATTAGAAATCCTGCCTATAGGACCTAATAATCAAACAATTAGTTGCATATAGAAATCATGCCTATAGGAAATGCATAAACGCTAGGCAAACTGTAGGATAATCAAATACTCATTTCGTGCCAGTTTAATAACAGTAACAAGTCCTAAAAAATCAAGGTATAGATATCCTGCCTATAGGTTTTCAAACTCGCTTAAATTTGTGTAAGCAATAACCCGGCAATTAGCTTCAGCATTTTCAACAAAACTCGTCCAAACTTGTTTATTTCAAAAACTTTTACCAGTTTGCAATGCTTTTAAATTTTCTAAATTTGCATCTTCTTTCCTGAAATAGTTTTCAACTTTCTGCCTGAATTTATATTCATCTCATGAAGCTACTATTTCAAAACAGTCTTTAACTCGTTCTTACTTTCAAAGTCTTTTCATTTTCGAAACTCTCCTTTACAACTCTACTGTATTGCACTTAAACAATTCTGCTGATTTTCAAAGCCATCTCTAAACTTTTGTAATTTTCAATATGCTGTTTCAAATTCTCTTGCATTAGGTTCTTAATCAATAACCCGTTTAAAATACATCAATTTCTAACAATTGGATCCGGGTTGCCAAATGCAGACTTTTTATCCAACTCCATGTGTTAAATTAGTCCGTCAGCCGTTTAATTTTAAAGACCAAATCAGTATGTGCAAGACATGCTAAACTAAGTGCTAGCTGATTTACGGGGTTTTCTGTGAGCCTTGCATGTTTGTTTGTTAATCCCCTCTACTTGTTATGTGTTTTGTTTGTCGCCACTAGTATTTTATCCTTTTGAACCCCATATATGCCTCTACCCCTTTCCTTTCCCTTTTAGGATTAGAAGTCCTAAATACCCCGGGACTAATAGGTTGGGACGGGTACTAGCATGCAATAAGTAAACGAAACCAATCGCGCTTAAATACCTTAACGGGTGGGAAGGGTAGAATATGGAGATGATGATAATGGTGCGCTAATATCTCGTGCGGAAATGACTTGCTGGATATTGCACCAACGTGATCCATATTATATTTAAACCTAGGACTCTCTCCCTTTATTCATATGGTATGATGTTTTTAGAAATTTTACGTTTTCTTTCCCAAAAAGCACTTACGTCTTCTCTCTTTCCTTTCAAAATTTTCAACTTATTTGTATTCCCTATGTGCAAACCTTGTTTGTTTACTCTTACTCTTCTTAAAGTCACAACTAAGATAGGTCGGGAACCACACTAGTGGATCTTGAAGGGTGCCTAACACCTTACCCTCGAGATAATCTCAATCCCTTACCCGAACTCTGGTTTTCCTTCGAATCCTTTCTTTTCTCTAAAAAGTGTCCTAATGCACTATAATCATTAGGTGGCGACTCTTCAAATTCCATAACCCGGTTCCTCCAAAGGGAATGAGAGTTGTTTTGTCTATAATGTCGTAAACCCGATTCCCCCCCTTTAGGGGGTGAAAAAGGGGGCGTCGACAGACCGTCTATGTGTTCCTGATATTAACGGTCTTCGGGAAAGGATAATGGCAGAGGCTCACACTTCCAGGTATTTCATGCACCCAAGTTCTACAAAAATGTATCATGATCTCAAGGAGATTTATTGGTGGAACAACATGAAGAGGGATGTGGTGGACTTTATGGCAAAATGTCCGAATTGTCAGCAAGTGAAGGCCAAACATCAAAGGACCGGTGGATTGGCTCAAAGCATAGAAATTCCGATGTGGATATGGGAAATGATTAACATGGATTTTGTGGTAGGGTTGCCGCGCACTCCGCACAAGTTCGACTCCATTTGGTTGATCCTGGATCGACTTACAAAATTAGTGCACTTCTTGCCCGTTAAAGCTATCGACACAACGAAACAATATGCTTAATTGTATATTAAGGAAATAGTCAGGTTACATGGCACACCAGTCTCAATCATCTCAGATCCAGGGGCTCAGTTCACAACCAACTTTTGGAAGATGTTTCCGCAAGGTTTGGGTACGCAGGTAAATCTTAGCATAACTTTCCACCCTCAAACTGATGGGAAAGCAGAGCGGACTATTCAGACACTTTAGGATATGTTGTGTGCTTGTATTCTTGATTTCAAAGGTAGCTGGGATGACTATTTGTCGTTCATAGAATTTGCCTACAACAACAGCTTCCGTGCTAGCATCCAGATGGCACCATTTGAGGTGTTGTATGGTAGAAGATATAGGTCTCCCATTGGATGGTTTGAGGTTGGAGAAGCGGAATTGATAGGGCCGGACCTCATGCATCAGGCCATGGAAAAAGTCAAGATTATTATGGAAAGGTTGAAAACTGCTCAAAGTTGCCAAAAGTCTTACTCGGATGTTCATCACAGAGATTTGGAGTTCAAGGAAGGTTATTGGGTATTTTTGAAGGTTTCCCCTATGAAGGGTATCATGCGGTTTGGGAAAAAGGGAAAGTTGAGTCTGAGATACGTCGAACCATACATAATTATTCAGAGGATTGGTCAGGTGGCATACAAGCTCGAGCTGCCACCCGAAATATGATTAATACACCCGGTCTTTCATGTGTCTATATTGAGGAAGGTAGTGGGAGACCCGTCCATTGTTGTGCCAGTTGAGACTATTGAAGTTAATGAAGATCTGTCGTATGAAGAAGTTCCAGTTTCCATTCTTGATAGGCAAGTTCGGAAATTGAGAAATAAGGAAATTGCATCCGTGAAAGTATTATGGCGGAACCAGCAAGTTGAGGAAACCACTTGGGAAGCCGAGGATGAAATGAAAAAGAAGTACCCGCATTTGTTTGAATAGTCATGTAATAGCTGTTATGCATTTGATTCATACAAACTCTTATCTTGTGATTAATGTATGAAAAACTGTCCCATTTTAGTTATATATGTTGCCTATATGGCCATAGTTGGTGTTGTATAGTACAAGTCATGTTATGTTATAGAACATGTATATGCTAATAGGATGTGATTTTGGGGCTCTCTGACAGGTGGATAGGCCTAGATACAAAGAAAACTCTGGCAAATTTTTTGGAAATTTAGGGAGTTAGTCAAATTTGGAGACTATTAACATGTTTTAGGTTGTAAAAGGCAGAAGATTGTTTAAAGAATTTCTAATAAATGGCCCTCGATCCTCATTCGAGGACGAATGATTTTAAGTGGGGGAGAATGTAAGGCCCCGTGAAAAAAAAACTTGTACTCAAAACTTAAAAGCTCGTTGTGTCAAATTATGAATGTGTTTGGACCCTTTGTACTGATCTATGCATTTAAAGATCAAAAATCAAAGTTTTCTAGAGAAGTGCAATTATGTGGTCTAGGATGCAGTCGCATACCAGGTATGTGGACCGCATATCTGCTGCAGAGTGAGTCAGTGTGTTGGCCAAAATTGAAGTCAACTATGCGGTCAATTATGCGATCGCATAATCAAACTGTGGACCGCATAGTCGTTGCATAATTTCCTTGTGATTTTGTGAAGGTCAGTTCTGCGGTGCAGTTTGCGACCGCAGAACGTGAATGCGGACCACATTTCTGCCGCAAACCCAGTCAGTGTGTCCAGTTTTTGGGAAGCATTGTGCTGTCTGCATGTCGACTTTGTGATTACAAATGCGATCACAGACCTGAATCGGGGCTCCAATTTTCTAAGTTTTAAACTCGACCCCGTATCATTATATCCAGTGTAATAGCTCATTTTTAGCATATTTCTTATCATTTCAAGAGTGAGAGAGAGGGGTCTAAGAGAGGGAAGGTACTTCCCATCAAATTACTCCATGAAACCTTGTTAAATCATTGAAGATAATCAAGTGAAGGACCTAAAATTTCATCCCAAGAGGTAAGACATCATCACCTTAGCTCTTATTTTTACACATAGCTATAAGGGATCATTAGTGAGATAATTCATGGGGATAATGGGGATTACATCGAATGCATGTGTTCTTGAAGAATATGGGTAATTATAAATGAAGAGGAGGATGGGTTAGTGTAATCTTGCATAAAAGAACCATAAAGCCTTAATTAACACTAGACGCTCGATAAAATGCTTAAGAGAGCTTAGATTATGATCTTTTCCTTATTATGAGTTAAATCGCGCTACATTGTTTAAATAGATTGAAGTGAGAACACTCCAGAACATTATAGGATTAAGGAAAGCTCGGTTGAGGTATGTATGGCTAAAACCCTCTTTTATTAGAAATTGTGCTCCGTTGGCGTTTACGCAAGCGTCGTAAGACTATAATTGGTTGATGTATTGATTGTTATTTCACATTATTTGATAGTTATTTCACATTAATTGATTCGAATATATATATATATATATATATATATATATATATATATATATATATATATATATACACACACACATACATACATGAAGGATGTGCCTCAATGTGAGTAATATTCTATTCTTGATATTTAGAGAAGTGTGAAGAATACGAATCATGTGTTGAAATGCCTTGTGTGTGCCTATGGACATGAAATTGGAAGATGGACATTGAAAGTGGAATGATGTGATAGATGTGGCCCTAAGTACCAATGAATTGATGTGATCTATGTGAAATAAAGATTCAAATGAGATGATTAATGATAAAGGAACAACACCTAGGTAAGGCGGCCTAGCTAGTAGGGTCGTGATCGGACACCATGCTGCATACATGGTGGTGATGTGCAAATATTGAATTCCGAAAAAGGGAAATGAAATGGTGATTGAGGTACATGTCTCAAATAAGGCGACCTAGACGATCGGGTCATGATCGGACTCTGCTCAAGATGGTGGTGTTGTTGAGAACAGTGATGAGTATATAAAAGAAATGCCCCAAACTAAGTTATGGAAATTATGTGGAAGATTGTATAGTTCATTTATGTGATGATGTGGTGTCCGGTTAAAACCTTTGATTTACACTTGTGATTTCTTTGTTCTTGCTTGATAGTTCTTTCTAGTAAAATGGTATTTAGTTATACATACTAGTACTATTCCATGGTACTAACATCCCTTTTGCAGGGGGCGCTATATTTTTAAATGAATGTAGGTGGCTCCATTGCGGATAGTGTTGATCGCGCGTAGCGGATTACCTTTTTCTCAAAGTCTTGGTGAGCCCCTTCCTCCGTCAAGGGGTTGTATCGTATATCTTTTGTTGTTGTGGACTTGTTGAGGTATAGCCGGGGCCTTGTTGCCGGCATTGACATACTTATCTTTTGTATCCTTAGAGGCTCCGTAGACACATATATGGGTTATGTTTGGCTGTTGAGGGTTCATGAACAATGTTGTAATTCTAGACTCATGCTATCTATAAACTGTAATTTATGGGAATTTCAGAAACTATCTTTAACTACGGTTTAAACCTGTAATATAAAATGAATTAACATGGTTGAATGTATCACCTTTTTCCTGCTTAAATAAAAAGGAAGCATGTCTATCTTATTCATGAAGAGTGGGTAGGAAGTGTGTGATAAGGCTTGCTCGGTTAGGTTTACTCGATCGAGCACCGATCGCACCTCCCGAGGTTGGGGTGTGACATAGGACTCTCATTGTAAAATCCTAAATATATCTGCTTTCAGGCTTGTATCTTTCTGGCCTCAGCATGGGCCTTGATGAAAGAGTCCATGAGCATCTCAAAAGAGTCTATGGAATGCTCGGGCAAAAGTGAATACCACGTCAGGGCTCCCTTCATTAGAGTCTCCTCGAATTTTTTCAACAAAACTGACTCAATCTCATGGGGAGCTAAATCGTGCCCCTTCACCACCGTTGTGTAGGTGGTGATATGTTCCTTAGGATATGAAATCCCAACATATATCGGCACGTCTGGTATTTTAAACCACTTCAGGATTAATTCTAGTATTGCTCTTGGTTTGTATGACAATTGTGTGTACTTCTTTGAGTCCGACCCTTGCAGCACTGGTGGTGCACTTGATTTGATCCATTCGGGCATTGACTTCCCTCATAAACCGCATGCATTAGATTTAAAGGGATCACTCTCGTTATTGTGACCGGATCTGCTACCCCAGCCCCATAAAATCCAACCTTTCCCCTCGGAGTGTTGTTTTCGACCCTCTGTGTTGTTTGATTTGTAGGAGCACCAGGAATAACTAGATCTTGTCCATTCGCGTTATTGGAAGCATCCGACAACGCCCGCTTTAACTCCATCATGAACTTATCATGTCATGTGAGATGGCCTATAATAGCCTTCTGTTGCTCCTACGAGACCCTATCTACTTTGATGACGTGCTCTTCTTTAGCATTATTAGGAGTCGCCTCCCATATATGCCGCGGATATTGTCCGTGATAGATTGGCGTGACTTCGTTTCTCTAATTACGAGTATCACTAATAGAATCTTCATGCTAAGGTTGATTGCATTAGGTCTCAATATTGCGTGTGTTGTTAACACCATTATATGTCATTTTTAATGAGTTTTTCTAAGGACAAATAAAAACAATTTAGTAAAAGATGCAAGGATTAATTCAATTACACAACTGTATATGCCCCATGGTGGGAGCCAATCTATTTACTCGTTAAATGGTACAGTTGAATTTATATGTGGTTTACAGAAAAATGAATCGACTTGATCCTAAACTAATAGAGGAATTAAACACAAATGTAAGGCTTAGCCTTGAAACTGAAATGAAATGGCAGATATCTTGATCTCGGGTGCAGAGCTACCGAGGGAAGTAAGAACAGTATGAATAAAGAAGAAAGTGAAATCTTATTGAGCTTTGATAGATTATCATGTATGCTTGTCAGAAAATTCCCCCTCCTATAATGATAATATAGCTTACTATTTATAACTGCACCTAGGGAACAAGGTCCTAAGATTAAGCACCTCTTAAATGACAATTATGAAGGTCGTCGAAGAATGTATAACTGTAAACAGTGAATGCCATATTCTCTGTAACAGACCATGCACTTAATGCTGTAGAATATTCTTCATTAAGTGCTACTGGATAATAGACATTTATTTTGCCTTTATGAGTATCATTCTTTCCGATTACAAGTGATATCATTGCCTTCGAGTTCGCATTAAATATGATCATATTTTACCTTATACATTTGCGTCAAATTTCTTCAAAGTCCGTGGGAGTCCAACGACAAAATCCATGGTAATATGCTCCCACTTCCACTTGGGAATCTCAAGTCTCTGAAGCAAACCGCCAGGCCTCTCATGCTCGAACTTCACCTGCTGGTAATTCAAATACCGAGCCACATACACAACTATTTCTTTCTTCATTCTTCTGCACGATGCTTCCTCAAATTTGATATATTTTGGCGACACCCTAGAAGAATGGAATATCGCGAATTGTAGGCCACCTCAAGAATCAACTCATGGAGCCCATCCATATTGCGCACACAACTTCGACCCTGCATCCGCAACACCCCATCATCTCCTATAGAAACCTTCTTGGAATCATCGTGCTGTACTATGTCCTTAAGGACGAGCAAATGGGGCCGTCATATTGAAGCTCTATGATGTGCTCATATAGAGAAGATCGAGATACAATGCAAGCAAAAATCCGATTAGGCTCCAAAATATCTAATCTCATGAACTGATCAGCCAAGGCCTGGACATCAGATGCTAGCAGTCGCTCACCAACTGGAATATATGCAAGGCTACCCATACTTATAGACTTTCTACTCAAGGCATCGGCCACCATATTAGCCTTCCTAAGATGGTATAAAATGGTGATATCATAGTCTTTTAACAGCTCTAACACCTCCACTACCTCAAATTTAGATCCTTTTGCTCAAATAAATAGTGTCGACTCCAGTGATTTGTGAATACCTCGCACGACACATCATAGAGGTAATGCCTCCAAATCATCAATGCATGAACAATAGCTGCCAACTCTATGTCATGAACATGGTAATTTTTCTCATGAACCTTAAACTACCGAGACGCGTATGCAATCACCCTGCTATCCTACATCAATACTGCACCAAGCCCAATACGTGATGCATCACATTATACAATGTAGGATCCTGAACCTATGGGCAATACCAACACTGGAGCTGTAGTCAAAGCAGTCTTGAGCCTTTAAAAGCTCAAATCACATTCATCAGACCACATGAATGGGGCACCCATCTAGGTCAATCTAGTCAATAGGGTTGTGATAGATGAAAACTCCTCCACGAACCGGCGATAAAAACCCGCCAAACCTAGGAAGCTCCAAATCTCTGTAGCAGAATTAGGTCTAAACTAGTTCTAAATACCTCCATCTTTTTAGGATCCACTTTAATGCCCTCGAAAGATACAACATTCCCTAAAAAGGCAATCGAATCTAACCAAAACTCACACTTTGAAAACTTGGAATATAAATAACTATTCTCAAAGTCTAAAGTACAATCCGAAGATAAAAATATCATCAAAGAAGACGATCATGAAAGAATCCAAATAGGGCTTAAATTCCTAATTAACAAAATCCATAAATGGTGTTGAGGCATTTGATAAGACAAATAGCATCATTAGGAACTCATAATGCCCACACCAAGTCTAGAAAGATGTCTTAGGGACATCCAATGCCCTAATCTTCAACTGAATGTAGCCAAATCTGTAAGGCCCCGCAAATCTTGTGCTCAAAACCTAGTAGCTCATAGTGCCAAGGTCCGAATATGTGTTAGGAATGTGTAGAATTCTTCGTGGCGAGCAAGCTCGCCGCGATTTGGACCCTTTTTATTGATTTTGCACTTAAAAATCAAAAGAATCGATTTTCCAGAAAATTGTCATTCTGCGGTCCAAAATGCGGTCGCATATCAGCTATGCGGACCGCATTTCTGCCACAGAGTGAAGAAGAAGAATTGTCAAAATTGATGTTGAAAATGTGGTCAATTATGTGATCGCATAATCAATATGCGGACCGCATAATCATCGCATAAATTCCTCAAGGATTTATGGAAGTCAATTCTGCGGTGCAAAATGCGACCGCGTAACAGGAATGCAAACCGCAATCCTATCGCAGACCCAGCCAGACCTTTAGAGTTTTAGGGGCATTTCTGCGGTCCAATATGTGGACCGCATTTCGATTCTGCGATCGCAGAATGCGACCGCAGATTTGCTCGGGCTTTTATTTTTCTAAATTTTAAAACCCGACCCCTTTTCAATAAAACACATCAACCCCCTCATTTTAACAATCTTGCTGAACAAATTAAGAGAGAGGAAGAGAGGGTCTTGAGAGAGAAAGTTGTCTTCTCTAAAATTTGGTTCTTCAAAACCATCCGGGCCGAGAAATTTCAAGCTTTTCCTCATACCCCCTTTCCTTACATGTAAAATCCCTAACTTTTCCTATTGAATTTCTGGTTTAAACTAAGAGGGGGGAGTCTCATGCATTAGTCCTTAAAATAATGGTTGAAATCATGCATGCATATCTATTAAAAAAACCTAAAATCTAGTAGGAGGAATTAGGTAAGGGGTAAAGGAGCATTCAAATAGGGGTTGATAACCTAAATGAGTTTGAGTAGCAATTTTGAACTTCAATTCTAAGTTATGTGTATTAATTTTTGCACTATATTAATGTTGATAGATTTTTTGGTGAATTGGAAGTAGGGATTTGAAAGGAATCCAACTTCAAGTATGTATGGCTAACTTTAACCTTTGTAAAATTGCCTTGTTTGGTGTCCGAATACTCGGTATGTGATATCTCCATGAATTAGTTGTGAAGTTAAACTCTGGTGAGCAGGATGTGTCTACTTGTGTGAACTATTTATGAGTTCATGTAAATATTGTGCCTTATGCGTTGTTGGTTAAAACATTCGATATGATTGTGCAAGTAAATGGCAATAAACTAAGTTGTGATTGCGAATGTGTTATGTGGCAAGGACTATGGAATAAATGATAGAGAGGAATTGTAATTGTTGAGATTGAAATAACTATGATAACATCCCTTGTGGTTAGTCGTGGAAAACTATTGTTGTGGTCTAAATGGTATAACGGGCTGTTGAAAAAGATGGAAATGGTATGGATAGTCACCTAAACCTTTTGTGAGTTGTGTTGCTGTTTTAATTGGGATTTGTGGTTGTTGTTCTTAAAACTTGTTGTAGTTATCCTTGTAAATTATTATTGTTGTGGTATTGTTTGTGAATTGTGATTGCTCGGTGGGATTGGGTTGGGCGCCACAAAGGTAATAAGGGTGACCGAGGTAATAAGGGTGGAAAGTGATCGGTATCACTATTGAAATGAAATATGAGAACGTTGTGAAATTGAAAATGTTGAAATGATGATGGAGAAAGGAGAGTTTGTTAACTTGTTTGCCTTGATTGTTTTCCTTGTGTGTACTCAATTTTTGCTTCCTTCTATTGTTTATTACTTGTGTATGGCTTGAGGTTACTCAGGGTAAGGTTTGTTATACATATCAGTACAATTTAAATCTACTGACGTCCCTTTTGCCGGGGGCGCTACATTCGTGTTATGATTGTAGGTGGATCCGCAGCAGGTGCTCCAGCCCACCGATTGTAGCTCCCTCTTCATCTTCTATTAGCTTTTTGGTGAGCCCCATTCCTCTCGGGGTCCTGTATGGCTCAGGCCGCTTTTTTTCGGAGTTTATTTTGATGTTCTGTAAGGTATAGCCGGAGCCTTGTTACCGGCAAATACTGTATTGTTCTATTGTTCTTCTAGAGGCTCTGTAGACAGTAGGTGTGGGTTAGAAGTTAATGTAAATCCATGTTTCCTTTGTTGGGCAACGAATTGGTAATTTCACAAACTAAATTGTATGTATGTATGCTTTGCAAAAAGGGTGTTCTAAAATTAATTATTTGGCCAGTTCTTGGAATATTGAGTAAGTAAGACATGGGGTAGCAGTGGGGTAGGAGAGGCACCCAGGTCCGCTCAGCTGGGGCTACCCAGTCGGGCACCGGTCATGTCCCTCGAATTTGGGGCGTGACAAACTTGGTATCAGAGCCTAAGGTTTAAAGGAGTCCTAGGGTGTCTCGGAGCCGTGTCTGGTAGAGCCCTACTTATCGGTGTAAAGTCAACCACATCTATAAGTGGGGGGCTGCATGGACATTTAGGAAATTCTCCCACTTCTTTGTTATTCCGTATTGTGCGGTGAAGTGAAATGTGAAAGTATCTATATCTAACTCGTGCTTTGTTTCGAACTTTTTCAGTAATGGCACCTAATAAGAGAGCTAGACTCGGCCTTGGGGCTAATGGCACAAGTGAGGCTATGAATCTTGTAGCTGATGCCGTGGGTGAGAGTGACTCCCCGGCCTTGAACCTACCTGGCCCGTCTGTCCTAGACCAGCATGTTCCTGTTCCTGCAACGGCAGAGGGTGCCACCATCCCTCCCGCCGATATTCCTGATTCAGGCACCATCCCAGCTCCTGGTCCCAAGTCTTTTGATGGGGACCTTAGAGGAGCCATCCGCATGTTGACCCAGTTAGTGGCCGCTCAGGCCCAGAGATACCAGGATGCCCCTGCATCCTCTAACGGATAGGGAGGTTCAGCTAGCTCCAGAGTTAACCAGTTTTTGCGGCTAGCCCCTCCAGAATTCTCAGGCACAGATCCAGAGGCCGATCCACAGGAATTACTTGATGAAATGTATAAGACCCTCCGAGTGATAAAAGCTTCAGAGACAGAGGGAGTTGAGTTGGTATCATACAGGTTGAGGGGAGCAGGGTATTCATGGTTCGAGATGTGGGAGGACTCCCGCGGGGTGGGAGGACCTCCGGCCAGATGGGAGGAGTTTGTAGATGTATTCATGGACCAATTCTTGCCTACTGAGACAATATCAGCCCGTGCCACTGAGTTTGAGACCCTCAAGCAGGGCAGCATGAGTGTTTGGGAGTACCGCATGGAGTTCGTGAGGTTGTCCAAGTATGCTCCTCAGTAAGTGTCGACCATGTCAGCTAGAGTTCGGTGACTTGTTCAAGGCCTTAGTCCCTTGGTAGTGAATGAGGCTGCTACAACGGCTTTACACTCGGACATGAACTATGAAAGTTTATGGGATTCGCTCACGCCATAGAGGCTAGGAAATTGAAGATTCGGTCAGAAAGGGAGAATAGCAACAGGGCCCGATCAGCGGGCCACTCAGGGAGATCAGCTCAGGGGAGAGGTTCGTCAGGGCCGTCCCGGTCATATGCTCAGTCCTCAGCGAGCGCACCACCATCTCTGCACAATTACCAGTAGAGCAGCCGCGTGAGGCCAGGTTCAGACAGTAGGAGGCCCCATCAGTCCGGTCGTTTGGGAGGGAGGTCACAGCAGTAGGGGAGGGCTCCATGCCCCAAGTGTGGGAGATTTAATATGGAGACTTGCTACTTGGATATCCCGGTGTGTTTCAAATGCGGGGTGAGAGGTCATATTCAGTGAGACTGTCATGTGCCCAGTCAGGGCATGGGTAGGGGATCTGCTCAGTCATCCGGTTCTTCAGTCGCTACATCATCTTTACGTCCTCCAGCCCCGACAGGACGTGGTACAGTTAGGGGAGAAGCTCGTGGTAGAGGTGGACCCAGCCGGTTCTATGCTTTGAGTGGTCGCCAGAGTGCAGAGGCTTCTCCAGATGTGGCTACAGGTATCTTGTCTGTTCAGGCCATTGATTGTTATTCTCTTACTGATATGGGATCCTCTTTGTCTTATGTCACCCCATTCATTGCTTCAAGCTTTGGGATAGAACCCGAACAACTTTATAAGCCGTTCTCTGTATTGACTTCGATTGGTGATACTATCATTGCCGCGCGAGTTTATAGGAATTGTGCTATTTCAGTGTGTGGTCGTATTACTACGGCTGATCTTGTCGAGCTTGGAATGGTAGATTTTGATGTTATTATGGGAATGGACTGGCTTTATGCATGTTTTGCCAAACTTGACTGCCGAACGAGTATCCAGAGGCTCGAGTTTCCTGATGAGCCAATTACTGAGTGGAAGGGAAATGTGTGGTGCCGAAGGGTAGGTTTATTTCCTACCTTAAAGCTTTAAAGATGATTAAAAAGGGATGTATCTATCATTTGGTCCGGGTGGCGGACACCACATCAGAAGTGTCTGCCCTCGAGTCCGTACTGGTTGTGAACGAGTTTCTTGAAGTGTTCCAGGTGAGCTTCCAGGAATTCCACCAGATAGGGAGATTGATTTCGGGATTGATGTATTGCCAGATACCCAGCCAATATCTATTCCTCCATACAGGATGGCGCCAGTAGAGTTAAGAGAGTTAAAGGAGCAGCTGAAGGATTTATTAGAGAAGGGGTTCAATCAACCGAGTGTGTCACCGTGGGGTGCTCCGATTCTTTTTGTCAGGAAGAAGGATGGGTCGCTCCGAATGCGTATTGATTATTGGCAGCTCAACAAAGTCACCATAAAAAATAAGTATCCTTTGCCTCGGATAGATGATTTGTTCGACCAATTGCAAGATGCAAAATTCTTCTCCAAAATTGATCTACGGTCAGGATATCACCAATTGAAGATTAGGGAGCAGGATATTCCCAAGACCGCTTTCAGAACTTGCTATGGTCACTTTGAATTCTTGGTCATGTATTTTGGGCTAACCAACGCCCCGATAGCTTTTATGGATCTTATGAATCGGGTCTTCAAGCCATTTCTAGACTCCTTCGTGATTATTTTCATTGACGACATCCTTGTGTATTCGCAAAGTCGGGAGGATCATGCCTATCACCTCAGGGCAGTTTTGCAGACTCTTCATCAGCACCAGTTATACACTAAATTCTCAAAATGTGAATTTTGGTTAGAGTCAGTCACTTTTCTGGGTCATGTTGTTTCCAGTGAGGGGATTTAGGTGGACCCCCAGAATATTGCAGCGGTGAAGGATTGGCCTAGAAACCACGATCCCGACGGAGGTTCGTAGCTTCTTGGGTTTATCCGGGTACTACCAGAGGTTTGTGGAGGGATTCTCTACCCTCGCCTCCCCATTGACTAAATTGACGAAGAAAGCAGTTAAATTCCAATGGTCCGACGCTTGTGAGAGAAGTTTTCAGGAATTGAAGTCAAGGTTGACCTCGGCACCAATATTGGCCTAGCCGGAAGGCACGAAAGAATTTGTGGTCTATTGCGATGCTTCTAGGGTTGGTTTAGGGTGCGTATTGATGCAGCGTGGGAAGGTTATAGTGTATGCTTCAAAGAAACTCAATAATCACGAGAAAAATTACCCGACGCATGATTTGGAGCTTGCAACAGTTGTATTTGCCTTGAAAATATGGCGGCATTACCTTTATGGGGTCCATGTGGATTTGTTCTTAGACCAAGAGTCTCCAATATTTGTTCAAACATAAGGAGTTAAATTTGAGGCAGCGGCGGTGGTTAGAATTGCTTAAGGATTATGATATGAACATCTTATACCATCCGGGTAAGGCGAATGTTGTGGCCGACACCCTCAGTCAAAAATCCATGGGTAGTTTGGCTCACTTGGGGGCGGATCAGAGGCTCCTGGCTCGGGAGGTCTATCAGCTGGCTAGTCTTGGAGTTTGCATTTAGACCCCAAATGAGGAGGAAGTTATGGTGCATAATAGAGCAGAATCATCGCTTGTAGCGGAATTCAAGGAAAAACAGTTCATCGATCCAGCATTGGCACAGATGAAGGAGGCAGTTCTGAATAACAAAACTTCGGCATTCTCACTCGAAGGCAATGGTGATGTGCTACGATGTCAAGGAAGGATATGTGTTCCAGATGTGGATAACCTTCGGGAGAGAGTAATGGCGGAGGCTCATCATTCCAGGTATTCAGTGCACCCAGGTTCTACAAAAATGTATCACGATCTCAAGGAAATTTATTGGTGGAATGGTATGAAGAGGGGTGTGGCTGACTTTGTATCTAAATGTCCAAATTGTCAGCAAGTAAAAGCTGAGCATCAGCGGCCCGATGGGTTAACACAACTTATGGAAATATCAATGTGGAAGTGGGAGATGATTAACATGGATTTCGTGGTAGGATTACCTCGCACTCAACGAAAGTTTGACTCAATTTGGGTGGTAGTGGATCGACTCACCAAATCAGCTCACTTCTTTCCAGTCAAGTCCACCGATACCGCTGAACAGTATGCTCGGTTGTACATCAAGTAAATAGTGAGGCTTCATGGTACTCCACTCTCTATTATTTCGGATCGAGGGGCTCAGTTCACAACTAATTTTTGGAAGAAATTTCAGCAAGGTTTGGGTACCTAGGTGAATCTCAGCATGACTTTCCATCCGCAGACCGATGGTCAAGCAGAGCGAACTATTTAGACACTTGAAGATATGTTGCGGGCTTGTGTCTTGGACTTCAAAGGTAATTGGTATGATCACCTGCCCCTTATAGAATTTTCTTACAATAACAGCTTTCATGCTAGCATTCAGATGGCCTCATTTGAGGCATTATACGGAAGAAGGTGTAGGTCTCCGATTGGGTAGTTCGAAGTGGGCGAAGCAGAACTGATAGGGCCAGATCTTGTACACCAGGCTATGGAGAAAGTTAAAATCATTGAGGAAAGTATGAAGACTGCTCAGAGTCGCCAACAGTCTTATGCGGACTTTCGTCGGAGGGAATTGGAATTTCAAGTTAATGATTGGGTGTTCTTGAGGGTATCCCCTATGAAGGGAATCATGCGCTTCGGAAAGAAAGGTAAGTTGAGTCCTAGGTATGTCTGGCCATATCAAATCATTCAAAGGATAGGGCAGGTGGCCTATAGGGTGGAATTGCCTCCCGAAATGTCATTATTGCACCCGGTGTTCCACGTGTCCATATTGAAGAAAGTGGTTGGAGATCCATCCACCATCGTGCCAGTCGAGACTATAGAGGTTAATGAAGAGTTGTCGTATGAAGAGGTTCCGGTTGCCATTCTTGATAGACAAGTCCGTAAGTTGAGAAATAAGGAAGTTGCCTCAGTCAAAATGTTGTGGCAGAGTCAACGGGTTGAGGAAGCTACGTGGGAAGCGAAGAAGGAAATGAAAGAGAAATATCCCCATCTGTTTGGTCAAGTTTAGAAGAAATAATGTGACCTTTCTATCTTTAAAACAACTATCATTGTGTCCGAGTTGTTTCCTTCCTAATACTAGTGGAGTTCCTCTAGTTGTGCAAGACTTATAGGTGTTGTGATTAATCTTTTAAGTCATGTGAACATCTCTTTGGTAAATGAAAGTTTGACAAAGACTTCTGTGATAACTAATCAGTTAATGAATGTATAAGTTGGTAACAAATTACTTGTATGCATGTAGTATCTTGAAATGGTGTCACGCCCCAAAATCCGAGGAGCGCGACCGGCGCTCAACCGAGTAAACCCGACTGAGCAAGCCTGCTATGTTTCATTCTACCCAAACTAGTTCATAAATAAAGAGGGGATATTATCCCATTTAGTAAAACGCAAGGAAATCTGTTGTTAGCAACCCTCATTTCATTCTTTGTAATTGCTTCATTTAGTTTTCAAAATATTACAAGTTTACAA
>MU685290.1:256777-269310 GCA_026770625.1 Nicotiana glauca | reverse complement strand
CTTCCTTATTCGATTCATTTCCATATGTCATTACATCTCATCAACAAGTAGACAAAATCAACCAAGTCATTTAATACACACAATAGCAACTACGAGCAGTAAACAGAGCAATTCTTCTCACCCAATTAGGATGCTAACTTCTTTTTGAGAGGCGACTTAGGACTATACAATTTTTTTGGCAGGTAAACCACGCTTAAACTTACAAACAAATATGGAATTCACTTCCGAGAGAGAAAGTTTAGCCTACATATCTCGATTGAGCTTTCCTTAAGTCCTACTAGACTCCAAGATTCTTAGCAACGTCAATATCTTAGGAACATGACAAATCGAACAACAAATTAGAGATGTGATCATATTTCTAGTTCATTTGAGCATATTTTCAAACACTAAGTGGGTATCATGCTTTTAAAACCATTTTGTGAAAGATCCTACCATCCCTCATCCCATCCTTAGCTCAAGACCTAACAAAATACTCTTAAGAACTCATGCATGAAAGATATCCACTTCTATCCTCATCAATTACCCTTCTAATGGTCTATCCTAGTTATATCTAGAAATTAAGAGCTTGGATTATAGACCCTTACCTTTTAGGAAGATGACCAAGGTGCCTTTCTTGACAAATCTTCAAGGTTTAAGCAAGATATTATGGAGAAATATTGATGAAGAACTCCTTCTCCCTCTAGGACCCCTTCTCTCTCTCTAAATGTATTAGAAAAATAAGCCTAAAATGAAGGGTAGGGTGTAATATATCGACATAGGGTCAGGTTATAAAATTAGAAAATTGGAGCCCCGAGTCAAGTATGCGGTCGCATTTGTGATCGCAGAGTAAACATGCGGTCCGCATAATGGACCGCAGAATGCTCCCCAAAAACTAAACATTCTGACTCGGTCTGCGGTAAGAATGCGGTCCGCATTCATGTTCTGCGGCAAAATGCACCGCAGAACTGATCCTCGCACAAGTCAAAGGAAAATATACGATGACTATGCGGTCCGCATTTCGATTATGCGACCGCATTTCGACCGCATTACTGACTTCAATTTTAACCAACATTCTACCTCACTCTGCGGCCGGTATGTAGTCCGCATTTCAATTATGCAACCGCATTATGGACCGCATTTCTTGCATTTTTCTGGAAACTTATTCTTGACTTTTTAATACATTATTCAATTCAAAAAGGTCCGCGCCAAGCATATTTATTAATTTCTAACACATGTTCCTAACTTGGCACCACGGGATCCAGGTTTTCGAGTAAGAATTTCATGGGGCCTTACAAATGGTTAGATTATATGGAACTCATTAAGATAATTGATTCATAAGAAAAACGTATCAAGTGATCAAATGTGTGCAATTGTTAAGGTAGGAAGTTGTATGACAGTTGTAGGGATAGTTGTAATCCTGTTATGGTATTTGGAATTTGTGTTTCGGGGCCCTCTGTTTGGTAGATATGTCCATAATACAAAGGAAACTCTGGCGAAGTGTTTCTAAAATATGGGAGTTAGCGAAAATTTTGAGAGTCTGCATATCATGCTTTTTAAACCAACTGATTTTCAAAAATCCTCATTCGAGGACGAATGATTTTAAATGGGGGAGGATGTGACGCCCCGTAAATCTTGTGCTCAAAACCTATTAGCTCGTAGTGCCAAGGTCCGAATATGTGTTAGAAATATGTAGAATTCTTCGCGGCGAGCTTGCTCGCTGTGATTCAGACCCTTTTTACTGATTTTGCACTTAAAAATCAAAAGAATCGATTTTCCAGAAAATTGTCATTCTGCGGTCCAGAATGCGATCGCATATCAGCTATGCGGACTGCATTTCTGCCGCAGAGTGAAGCAGAAGAATTGTCAAAATTGATGTTGAAAATGCGGTCCATTATGCAATCACATAATCAATATGCGGACTACATAATCGTCGCATAAATTCCTCAAGGATTTGTGGAGGTCAATTCTGCGGTGCAAAATACGACCGCATAACAGGAATGCGGTCCGCAGACCCAGGAAGACCTTCAGAGTTTTAGGGGCATTTCTGCGGTCCAATATGCGGACTGCATTTTGATTCTGCGATCGCAGATTTGCTCGGGCTTCTATTTTTCTAAATTTTAAAACTCGACCCCTTTTTAATAAAACACCTCAACCACCTCATTTTAACAATCTTGCTGAACAAATTAAGAGAGAGGAAGAGAGGGTCTTGAGAGAGAAAGTCATCTTCTCCAAAATTTGGTTCTTCAAAACCATCCAGTTCGGGAAATTTCAAGCTTATCCTCATACCCCCTTTCCTTACAGGTAAAATCCCTAACTTCTCCCATTGAATTTCAGGTTTAAACTAAGAGGGGGTAGTCTCATGCATTAGTCCTTAAAATAATGGTTGAATTCATGCATCCATGTCTATTAAAAAAACCTAAAATCTAGTAGGAGGAATTGGGTAGGGGTAAAGGAGTATTCAAAGAGGGGTTGATAACATAAATGGGTTTGAGTAGCAATTGTGAACTTCAATTCTAAGTTATGTGTATTAATTTGTGCACTATATTGACGTTGCTAGATTTTTTGGTGAATTGGAAGTAGGGATTTGAAAGGAATCTAGCTTCAGGTATGTATGGCTAACTTTAACCTTTGTAAAATTGCCTTGTTTGGTGTCTGAATACTCGGTATGTGATATCTCCATGAATTAGTTGTAAAAGTAAAACCCTGGTGAGCAGGATGTGTCTACTTGTATGAACTATTTGTGAGTTCATTTAAATATTGTGCTTTATGCATTGTTGGTTAAAACATCCGATATGATTGTGCAAGTAAATGGAAATAAACTAAGTTGTGATTGCGAATGTGTTATGTGGCAAGGACTGTGGAATAAATGATAGAGAGGAATCGTAATTGGTGAAATTAAAATAACTATGATAACATCCCTTGTGGTTAGTCATAGAAAACTATTGTTGTGGTCTAAATGGTATAACGGGCTGTTGAAAAAGATGGAAATGGTATGGATAATCACCTAAACCTTTTGTGAGTTGTATTGCTATTGTTTTTGGGATTTGTGGTTGTTGTTCTTAAAACTTGTTGTGGTTATCCTTGTAAATTATTATTTTTGTGGTACTATTTGTGAATTGTGATTGCTCGGTGGGATTGGGTTGCGCGCCGCAACAAGAAGTAATAAGGTGTGGGTTGTGGTGATAAGGGTGGAAAGTGTTCGATATCACTCTTAAAATGAAATATGAAAACGTTGTGAAATTGAAAATGTGGAAACGATGATGGGGAAAGGAGAGTTTGTTATCTTGTTTGCCTTGATTGTTTTCCTTGTGTGTACTCAATTGTTGCTTCCTTCTATTGTTTATTACTTATGTATGGTTTGAGGTTACTGAGGGTGAGGTTTGTTATACATACCCATACAATTGAAATGTACTGACGTCCCTTTTGCCGGGGGCGCTACATTCGTGTTATGATTGTAGGTGGATTCGTAGCAGGTGCTCCAGCCCACCGATCGTAGCTCCCTCTTCGTCTTCCATCAGCTTTTTGGTGAGCCCCATTCCTCTCGGGGTCCTGTGTGGCTTAGTCCGCTTGTTTCCGAAGTTTATTTTGATGTTTTGTAAGTTATAACCGGAGCCTTGTTACCGACAAATACTGTATTATTCTGTTGTACTTCTAAAGGCTCCGTGGACAGTGGGTGTGGGTTAGAAGTTTATGTAAATCCATGTTTCCTTTGTTGGGCAGCGAATTGGTAATTTCAGTAACTAAATTGTATGTATGTATGCTTTGCGAAAAGGGTGTTCTAAAATTAATTATTTGGCCAGTTCTTGGAATATTGAGTAAGTAAGACATGGGTAGGAGAGGCACCCAGATCCACTCGGCTGGGGCTACCCGGTCGGGCGCCGGTCATGTCCCTCGAATTTGGGACGTGACAAAATCTCAAATCAATCTTCAAAAGTACTTTGGCACCCTGAATCTGATAAAAAAATCATCAATCCTCGGACGGATACTTGTTATTGATAGTAACTTTGTTCAACTGCCAATAATCTATACACATTCTCATCGAACAATCCTTCTTTTTCACAAACAACACTAGTGCACTCCAGGGTGAGACACTAGGCCTAATGAATCCTTTATCATGCAAATCTTGCAACTACTCCTTTAGTTGCTTCAACTCAGGTGAGGCCATATTGTATGGTGGAATAGAAATGGGCTAGGTGCCTAGATCCAAATCAATACAAAAGTCCATATCTCTGTCAGGAGGCATCCTTGACAAATCTAGAGAAGATACCTTTGAAAACTCACGCACAACTAGTACTGAATCCATGGAAAGAACCTCCACTCTATGACCACGAATATAGGCCAAATATGCTAGACATCCCTTCTCGACCAAACGTTGAGCCTTCACATAAAAATTAACCCAGCAGGTAGAATGGCTAGGAGTCCCTCTCCACTCTAATCGAACCATCCCTGGCATGGCTAAGGTCACACTCGTGGCGTGACAATCCAATATAGCATATTAAGGTAACAACCAATCCATGCTTAAAATAACGTCAAAGTCCACCATATCAAGAAGTAGCTGATCTACACTAGTCTCAAGGCTCCCGATAGAAACCACACACGAGCGATAAACATGATTTACAATAATAAATCCCCCCATAGGCATGGACATATATACAAGAACACTCAAAGAATCACGAGGCATAACAAGGTAAGAAGTAATATATGATGACATATAAAAATAAGTAGAGCCAATATCAAATAGGATTGAAGCATCTCTATGGAAAACAATAACCTATCCCAACTCTCGATGCATCACAATACACAGTATAAGAACCTGAAGCTGATGGCAAGACTAACACTGGAGCTGTGGTCAAAGCTGTCTTGAGCTTCCGAAAGCTCTCCTCGCACTCATCCGACCATACGAACGGTGCACTCTTCTGCGTGAACCTGGTCAAGGACGAAGCAATAGATGAAAATCCCTGGACAAACCGACAATAATACCCCGCCTCTATCTTCTTTGGGTCAACCTGAATACCATCACCAGACACCACATGCCCCAAAATTCACACTTAGAGAACTTAGCATAAAGCTTTTCCTCTCTCAATCTCTGCAATACCACCCTCAAGTGCTGCGCGTGCTCCTCCTGGCTATGCGAGTACACCAGGATGTCATAAATAAACACAATCACAAAGGAATCCAGATACGGCTTGAACACACTGTTCATCAAGTGCATGAACGCGGTCGGGGCATTAGTAAGCCCAAATGACATAAACAGAAACTCATAGAGCCCATATCTCGTCCTGAAAGCTGTCTTCATAATATCAGAATCTCTAATCTTCAGCTGGTGATAGCCTGAACAAAGATCAATCTTCGAGGACACCCTCGCTCCTTGGAGCTGATTAAGCAAATCATCAATGCACGGTAGGGGATACTTGTTTTTCACCGTTACCTTATTCAACTGCCTGTAATCAATACACATCCTCATTGAGCCATCTTTCTTCTTGACAAACAACACCGGTGCACCCCACGGTGACACACTCGGGCGAATGAACCCCTTATCTAGGAGTTCCTGAAGTTGCTCCTTCAATTCCTTTAACTCAGCTGGTGCCATACGATAAGGAGGAATAGAGATGGGCTGAGTGCCCGGCACCCAATCAATACCAAAATCTATATCCCTGTCCCGCGGCATGCCTGACAGGTCTGCTGGAAACACATCCGGGAAATCCCTCACAACGGGAACCGAATCAAGACTAGGAGTCTCGGCTCTAACATCTCTAACGAAAGCCAAGTATGACAAACAACCCTTCCCAACCATCCGCTGGGCTTTTAGGAAGGAAATCACCCTGTTGGGTACATAGTCAGTCACGCCTCGCCACTCGATCCTCGAAATACCCGGAATAGCCAACATAACTGTCTTGGCATGACAGTCTAGAATAGCATGGTACGAAGATAAACAATCCATACCCAAAATCACATCGAAACCTACCATGCCCAATAATAACAACTCAACTCGGGTCTCCAGACCCCCAATAGTAACAAGACAGGATCGATATACGTGATCCACAATAACAGTATCACCCATCGGGGTAGATACATGCACAGGCAAGGCAAGACAACCATGGGTCATACCCAAATGATGAGAAAAATATGAGGATACATAGGAATAGGTAGATCCAGGATCAAATAAGATAGAGGCATCCCTGTGGCAGACTAAGATAATACCTGTGATGATTGCATCTGATGCACTGACGTCTCTCCTATCTGGAAGAGCGTAGAATCGAGCCTGACCACCGCCAGTACGGTCCTCACCCCTGGGGCGACCTATGGCTACCTGACCTCCACTCCTAGCTGACTGAGTGGGTGTTGAAGAAATAGGAGCAGAAGATGAGGGCTGATCCCTCTGCTGAAACTGTCTACTACGGAACTGGGGACACTGTCTCCTCATATGACCCAACTCACCGCACTCGTAGTAACGACCTGGAGCGGGAGAAGGGGACTGATGGGAACCCCTCATTGCAGATAAACCCTGGGCTGAACAAGTAGGAGCAGAGCTCTGAGCTGGAAGGGCACTCAGTGCAGGCTGGCTCTGCTGATGACCCTGATGACCACGGCCCGACGAAGCCCCACTGGACTCTGAACGACTGACTGAGGAGGTCTGAAGGAACGACCTCTGCTGCATTGGAACTGGCCCCTAGACGGAGCACCACTGAAACTACCTGAACCTCGAGTCCTCTTAGCCCCCCCTCTCCTTACGCTCCCGGCGATGGTCTGTCTCAATCTGACGAGCCGCATCAACTACCTCCTCAAATGTAACTACTGTAGCCCTCTCTCTAGTCATCAATATGCGGATCGGATAGTTGAGACCATCCACAAACCTCCTGATCCTCTCGCGATCTGTCGGGATCATCCAAGTAGCATGCCGAGCTAACTGTGTAAACCTCAACTCCTACTGAGTCACTGTCATATCTCCCTAAGTCAACCACTCGAACTGACGACGCAGCTCCTCCCTATGAGATTGGGGCACATACTTCTCCAAGAATACCGTGGAGAACTTCTGCCACATAAGGGGCGCTGCTCCAATAGGCCTACGCCTCTCGAACTCCTCCAACCAAGTAAATGCAGGCCCTGTGAACTGGAAGGTAGTAAAATCCACTCCATTAGACTCTAGAATACCCGCAGTACGAAGCTTACGCTAGCACTTATCCAGAAAAACCTGGGCATCCTTGCCCTCAACACCACTGAATATCGGAGGCTGAAGCCTACTGAACCTCTCCAACCGATGCTGCTCGTCATCCGGCATAGCTGGAACCACATGAGCTGGAGCTGGTGCGACTCGCGCAACTGGAACAACTGTTGCAACTGGTGCAGCTGGCTGAACTGGAGCTACCTCAAGTGTCTGTAAGCCCTGAACAACCTGCTCGGGTGCGCGAGCATCGGGGGTCTGATGACCACCCCGGTCTAAGAAATAGCCGCCGCCGTAGTGGCTGAAACTGCCTGAGCCAGGCTAGTGCAGACGGACAAGATTTGAGCCAAAGCCTCCTGGAGACCAGGAATCACGATGGGCACTGCCGGTGCCTGAACAGGTGCTGCTGGAGCATCTACAACTGGAATCTGACCTTGAGCCTGGTCAACTGGTGCTGGAATCTGACCCTGATCCTGGTCAACTGGTGGGTCAGCAGGTGCTGTCCCTGCTGCACTGCCTCTACCGCGACCATGACCTCTAGGTGGCACTGGTGGTCGTCTGCCGCATCCGTTAGCACGGGTTCTCGCAATCTGCGAGAGAATATAATACAGAAATTTAGTTTTCATAGCAACAAGCCGCACGATATGAATTTCAAGAAAGTGAAGTGTTTTCTAAATGTTCTGTAGCCTCCCGAGGATAGATACGGACGTCTACGTACCGATCCGCGAGACTCTACTAAACCGGCTCATGACTCCCGAGGCCTAGTAACCTAGGCTCTGATACCAACTTGTCACGACCCAAACCCGGTCGTGATGGCGCCCAACCCTAAAGCTAGGCAAGCCTGACCAACAATCGCTCCCAATTCAACAATAAATCTCAAAACCAACAATTTAAGGAGAATATAATAGTTTTAGAATAATAATTATTTGTAGAAGAATAATACTGAGAAATACGAAGTCTGATAAAAATACTCCCAAAAGATCTGGGGTCACGAGTCTAGAGCCTCTAAAACAAACTGAACAATAATATCTGAACAAAAATACACAAGTCTGGAATGTATATATAAATAAAACTAAAATAGGAAGAGTAGTCAGGTCCTGCGAACGTCAAGCAACTACCTCAACAACTCTGATAAACTCTGGAGGCAACGACTGCTCAGCTAAGCCTCCGGTGCACCTGGATCTGCACACAAGGTGCAGGGAGTAGGGGTGAGTACTACCAACTCAGTGAGTAATAAGCATATAAAATGTCCGAGGATAAGAAATCCACGAAATGCCACAAAGTAAAGCTAAAACTAATAGTCCGACACCTTAACTACAACCAACAGCAAAGCAACATCAAGTATATCAGTCAAGTATGATGCAAGGATGAAATGCAATGCACATGAACACACTGTGCCGTACAACCCGATCCATTTAATGTCGACGGCGCTCACTGGGGGTGTGTACAAACTTCGAAGGGGCTCCTTCAGCCCAAGCGCAATATAATCATAACATTCGCTGTGGCGTGCAGCCCGATCCACACTTAGTCCACAATATGCATATGAGTCATGTAATAGATCCAATTAATTTCCCAATTTCCAATTTATTAAGAAGAATATACTTTTAACTTCAGGAAAAGTGACTTAGCATTTCATAACAGTGATTAAATACAGGACTAAGATCAATGATTATACAAAGCATGCTATCACAATGATATTCATCCTCCGAGGATGCTACAGATCGGCACAAGGCCCCAAACATGGAAATAAGCCCAGATATAATCAATATAGGGTGCGTATCAGTTGCCAATATAGAAACATTCTTGTTCGGGATGAACCAAGTCACAATCCCAAGTCATAAATAATACCGCACCTGCTATGGGGTGCGAGTCACGCCCTACAATAGCGTCACAATGTGATAAGCCGGGGTTTCAAACCCTCAGGCCATCATATAAACCAACTACTCACCTCTAACCGCCGTAGAATGGTCCGCAATGCCTTTTCCTTTCGTATCGACCTCCTCGCACGTCGAATATAGTCAAAATCACAACGAATACATAAATATAGGTTAAAGAAACATAACCCTATCAAAAATTCGAAAAGTATTAAAATTCACGAAGTTGGTAAAACCCGAGCCCCGGGCCCACTTCTCGAAAAATTATGAAATTTACATCAACGGATTTCTCATCTCGCCACGAGTCAGTACATATAAAGTACACAAGAATCGGAGTCCATTTGGCCCCTCAAATCGTCAATTTAGACTCTCTTAGGCTTCAAGCCCTAACCTCCATTTTTAGCCCTTAAATCCTTGGATTTTCAATGTTTAATCTATGTTTTTACACAATAACAACATAATTAGAGTCTAAGAACTCTTACCTGATGAAATCCCACGAATTCTCCTCAAAATCGCCCACAAATCGCCTCTTCCCGAAGTCTAAAAATATGTTTCTAACTCTGAAAGTCGCGAACACTGTTTCATTAAAACTTCAGTGATTTTCGCTTCTGCAATATCCCAACCGCTTCTGCGGTTGTCGCTTCTGCGGCCAATAAACCGCTTCTGCGGTTTTCCTTTAAGTTGCCAGGACCGCTTCTGCGGTCCATAACCGCTTCTGCGGTGACCGCTACTGCGGTCTTTTGACCGCTTTTGCGGTATATGCCAGCCCCTCTCCAGGACCGCTTTTGCGATTGACGAGCCGCATCTGCGGAACCGCTCCTGCGGCCCTTTTTTCGTAGATGCGGAAATACTTGGAGCTTCAAATAACAAACCTGCTGCAAACTTCAAAAATTCCCGTTTAACCATCCGAAATCACCCCGAGGCCCTCGAGACCTCAACCAAATGCACAGATATGTTCTATTACTTCATTCAACATTTCCCGTAACATAAAAACACTATCATAAACACCAAAATCATCGAATTACCACGAATTCAAGCCTAAGTTAAACTAAAACTTCCGAAATGCGCATTCAATCAAAAACCCGACAAAACAACGTCCGAATGACCTGAAAATTTGCAAACATATCCAAAATCACCTAACGAAGCTATTGCAACTCTCGGAATTCCATTCCGACCCTCGGATCAAAATCTCACCTATCAACCGGAATTCGCCAAAATCCAAACTTAGCCAATTCAAGCCTAATTCTACACCGGACCTCCAAATTCAATTCCGATTGTGCTCCTAAGTCACAAATCATCCCCCGAAACTAGTCAAATAATCAGAAATCCAATTCGAGCCTTCTAACTCATAAGTCAACATTCGGTTGACTTTTCCAAACTAACCTTCTCATAAAGAGACTTATTGTCTCATTTCTAACCGAACTCTATCCGAATTACTTCAAATTCTTCAAACACATATAATGAAACATATAGAAGCATAAAACGGGGAAAACGGGGTGGTAACTCCCATAACGACGGGTCGGGTCGTTACAAGTCTAAGCTGGGATCTCCTCCTTATGAAAAATTTGAGGCTCCACTGTGGGTGTTGCTGCTCGAGCTCTAAGTTGAGATCTGCCTCTAGCTCGACCTTGGCCTCTACCCCTGGTAGTTGCTACAGTAAGGGGCTTTTGCTACTGTCTAGCTGTAGATGGTGTGTGTGTTCTCACCATCTTTGAGAGAACAATAATTGAATGATTCAAGCATTAATGATAGAATAAAATTGCACGATAGGGAAATAAGGGAGTAAATTTTCCCCCCTAAAATGCCATAGCCTCTAGAAGATAAGTACAAACATCGATCCTCCAGACTCGACTAAGCTTGCTCATGAATCGTGAGATGTAAGCAACCTAGGGATCTGATATCAACTTGTCATGACCTGAAATTTTCAACCCCGGGACTATGATGGCACCTAAAATGCACTTGCTCGGCAAGCCGATGTTACAAAGAAATTAACAAATTTTTAGCAATTAACTCAAGTAATGACAATAAACGAGAAATAAACTCCACATCTAATAAAGTGAGAATAGAAACTTGTACTAACTGCTCCTAAAAATCAAGAGTCACGAGTACATGAGCAACTAGATGTATACAAACATAGTCTGAAATAAGTACAACTATTCGAATGATATAAATAGTAAAGATAGGAAATGGAAGGAGACTTCAAGGTCTGCGAACGCCAACAAATCTATCTCGAGTCTCCAAATGAAAGTGATATAAGCCAAGGCATATCTAAGTACCGCTGGACCTATACCAGTATCCGCACAAGAAGTGCATAAGTATAGTATGAATACAATTGAAGCGCTACTAACTCTTCTTGACGATCAGGTAAATCACAAGGAGGTCCACATCATCCTGCACTCGAGAAATACGCTACTTCATCCCTCAAATCAAGTAAAACAAATTAGACAATGTAATTTTTAAGTGTCAAGCCTAACCTCGATAAGGTTGTAACGAGGATATGAAAAGACACCTGTGTAAAAACCCTGTACAAATATGTATAAAGCAGCAAAATAATTAGAAGAATGATAAAATATTAATTGGGAGGGGAAATGCAAAAGGGGAGAATATCATAAAAAAGGGAAAATACGATATCCTGAAATAACATATTCCGAATTAAGCAATAATATAACCAAGCAAATCATCAAAACCGGAAATAAGATAAAGCAATGATATAAAAATGAGTGGTACGACAACACCCTTCATGCTTTTACTGTCAAATCTCTCAATATATGATAATGAATTCAAATAATACATGACAACCTCCTTTGTGCTTCTCGCTTTCTTTCTTACCAAGCAAAAACACCAATCCGAATAATAAAAATCAAGGCAAGAAACAATTTTACTTCAACTATGGTGCGATAATATCAAGCTCAACTTTTAAAATATTCCAATATCTTTGAAATAAGTAGTAAATACAAAATGAACAATTAAAAGAAGTAATAATCTAACCTAAACATGGAAAACTTAATCAATGAAATATAATGCAAAGAAACAACTTTCATCCGCATGCTTTAACCCAGTGACGGCGTATAGATACTCGTTACCTCAAATATACCTTGTCCCTAAACATAAAAACAGGTAGCAATTAGACCAACCGTCACGACCCCACCCCAATCCCGATCGTGATGGCGCCCAACACAATTGCTAGGCAAGCCCGACCAATTAACACTTACAACTCAATCACACCACCCATTTCCAATTTATAGCATTAAATTACCGTTTAACAAGTCTATTAGCCAATAATCTAGATAGAGACAGTATGAATCACTGACTTAGCCAACATCTCCCAAAGACCTGGGGTCATGAGTATAGAGCCTCTAAGATAACAAAATAATACATCCTCAGTAATACTAATGTTCTAAAATGCATAATAAAGGAATAGGGGAAGAGTCGAGTCCTGCGAACGTCAGGCAGCTACCTCAACAACTCCTGAAAAGCTCTGAAGCAACAAATAGCTCAACTATGCTCCCAGGACACCT
>MU685290.1:208378-232460 GCA_026770625.1 Nicotiana glauca | reverse complement strand
TCTTCTTCTTCTTCTTCTTCTTCTTCTTCTTCTTCTTCTTCTTCTTCTTCTTCTTCTTCTTCTTCTTCTTCTTCTTCTTCTTCTTCTTCTTCTTCTTCTGCTCCTCCTCCTCCTCCTCCTCCTGCTTCTGCTCCTCCTCCTCCTTCTTCTTCTTCTTCTTCTCCTCCTTCTCCTCCTTCTCCTTCTCCTCCTCCTCCTTCTCCTTCTCCTTCTCCTCCTCCTCCTCCTACTCCTTCTCGTCCTCCTTCTTCTTCTCCTTCTCCTTCTTCTCCTCCTTCTCCTCCTTCTCCTTCTCCTTCTCCTTCTCCTTCTCCTTCTCCTTCTCCTTCTTCTTCTTCTTCTTCTTCTTCTTCTTCTCCTCCTTCTTCTTCTTCTTCTTCTCCTCCTCCTCCTTCTTCTTCTTCTCCTCCTCCTTCTCCTTCTTCTTCTTCTTCTTCTTCTTCTTCTTCGAGACGGCCGCAGCTAGTAATCTTTTTTAATGGATTGTATATAATTTATAAGTAATACTTTTTTAGGGTGGTCAATCTAAAAAACTAAGACATTTTTTGTAAATAAGTTTCAAATATTTTATAGGAAGAAAAAAAATCTCTTTTCTGATACTACAACTTTCGCAACCTTTGAATTTTAGACTAAAAACTAGGCCTAAACTCTAGCAACCCATAGATGCATAAGACGAGGGATATCCAAACCTCAAGTCCAATACCAATATTGGACCCAACAATCCAGACTTTACCCGAAAATCATATTGCTATAACTTCTCATTCATTGAACCCAATTGAACACTCAACTATATGCTAATAAAAATCCTATAGGCAGGTCTTCTAGAAGCAATGCAAGCATTTGGCTTAAGATAGAATCATAATAGTAGACATGTGTATATAAGATTTTATAGGTATATACGGGTCAAAATCTATCCTTAGAATATCTAAACTATGATAGTATTAGGGGAAGAGTTACCAAGTCGTCATTTGTCGAAATGGCCCGAGAAGCGGCAAAGTTTGTGGCCGAAGAGACAACAAAGGACAAAGCTGAAGAGTCAACAAAGGATGAAGATGAAGAGCCAAGAAGGGTCAGGGTCGAGGTTGAGTTGCTTAGACTAAGTAATAACGGTTAGTTTCAATATATGATTTGACAGAGAATGTTCTAGTAGATATTCTCTGTACTTGTACTATTAGGGTTTGTTTGGAATATCTTCCCTAGAAATAGAAAAAGATACTATGATAGGGGATATGCAATATTCATTTGTAAAGAACGTACTTTGACTTAAAGAATCAGATCTCACTTGCTAACATACAATCATCACCTTTTCTCTGAGATTTTTGTCTATACTTTTCCACCAGATCCGAGAATAACTCAAATATTCAAGGTATTGTCATTCATTCATCATCGTGGGAAAGAACATCCAGTTATTCCATCCTTTCACTCTATTTACTTAAATGCTATTTATTGTTGTTCATTTCCTCTAATTTCTAGAATATTTATCGTATGCCACTGCTATTGCTCGACCAGATCTACTTAGCATTTATTACTTATATAAGAACTCTTTGTAGGGATATTATTGTTAGCTAAGATTAATATTTATTCATATAAATTTAATTATTTGAACAAGATATATATATATCTTTTGGTCAAATAATTTGGCATAGTCTATGGGTATTTCTTAGTTAAAGTTTTAGTTTCCTCTAGATCTACAACCACCACAGGTCACTAACTTCAATAAACCCAATATCTCCTATCTTTGTGTATACAAAACTCTACATGGAAGGTGACCAAGGAGAAAGGACGAGAATAACAATTGACTTCCAAACTAACCTCATAAATGTCATCAACAAAAGGTATGAAATGGTAGGTGAGGACACGACGCCTAGTGCGCCCCCTAGGCGAGAGATGTCACCGCCCCCCACTGCTGTATAAAAAACCCAGCGGAAAAGGGACCTACATGATTATAGAGGAAGGGATGCCCCCAGCTATGAAAAAACTCATAGAGGCATGGCTGACCGACATGCTAGCAAGCGTCATTAACAAACCTGCTCCAGGCATGGCCACAAAAACCGCAAGGGCTTGCACGATACAACAAGTAGACGAGCATAGCAACAAACCCTTCTCTCCAATCATAGGTATAACTCACAATGTCATTGATAGTATAGGTGACAACCCCCTCTCCGCCATTATAAAGGGGATGGAAGAAGTGGAGGATTAAAACAAGGTGCTCCGAGATCAGATGAAAGAACACCAAGAACAGGTTGACAAGATACCGGGAACTCCTAAGATGCTATTGAAAAGGGACGCTGACCGGTTCGTAGAGTAGCCGTGAAACTATGATGCAGCACCGCATTCCATACCAAAGACCTTCAAAATGCTGCTCTAACTCAGAATATACGATGACAAAACTGATCCTAAAGATCATGTGCCTCGCTACGTCACCTCTATGAAAGGTAATGATATCATGCAGGAACAAGTATCCTCCATTTTGCAGAAAAAGTTTGGTGAGGCCCTTACAGGAAGGGCGTTAACATGGTATTCACAGCTACAATCACGCTCTATAGAAACTTTTAAGGAAATGACCAATAAGTTCGTAACCGCTCGTGCTAGAGCCAAGAAGGATGAGGAAAGAGTAAACAACATATTTACTATTAAGCAGTCCCTAGGAGAAGGAATAAGGGACTTTATCACCCATTTCAATAGAGTAAGGATGACTTTTCCAAACGTATCTGAAGGGATGGCGGTCGTAGCTTTTCAGAACGTGTTGAATTGAGAGGGTTCAAGGGAAACTAGAAAATTTTTGAGTTGATTGATGAAGTATCCTCCAACCATTGGGACAAATCCACAATGCTTATTGTGCCAAGGTCTAAGCAGACGAGGACGATCTTAACGGACCAACACACCATCTAACCTCGGTATTAACCAAATCCAAAAAAGAACGAAGAGATCACCCGATTCCACGACCTAACAGGGAATGACACCAACCATATGTCAGGGCAGCCATCGCACCCTTCTTTTGCTATGAAGAAGTTCAGTTCAAACCAAGGAAAGGGACTTATCCAAAAAAAAAAGAGGTCTGCCTCTTTTGTTATATTCTCACAGTTTTTGGTATCGCCTACAGATATAGTCTATGCCCTAAAGAAACTCGGAAAAAAAGTGAAGTGGCCGCAAAAGATAAGATCATACCCAAACACCAGAAAGTCAGACGCCCTCCGTGAGTTCTACCAGGAACACAGGCACAAAATAGAAGATTGTGTCACCCTCAAACAGGAAGTCATAAACATGTTGCGGCATTGGCACCTCAAAGAGCTGTTAAGCAACAAGGGGAGGACAGACTTCGCCAGAGATCATGGCCCGAAAAAGCCACAATCACCAACTCCTGCCATCAACATGATAATCAACGACGGCGATGATTCCTCTGTCAATGACGTGAAGTTCACCACCACTTACAAACTTAAGCGGCCGATCACCCGCGAATGGTATGACAGACTCGAAGTAAGTATCATCTTTGACAAGTCAGATATTTTTACTTTGGCTCATAATGATGCCCTTGTTATTAATTTATGAATTTTAGATACCGATGTCTAATGCATCATGGTAGATGATGAAAATGGTGCATGTATTATCCGTCCCCGAGTCCTTACCTAAATGAGGCTCGAGCATAAGATAGTGCCGTACTGCATGACGCTAACCAATTTTAACAATGCAGTTGAGTGAACATTCGGGGAAATTACATTCCCCGTGGTGGCCAGTGGCATAACTCTAGAGACAACATTCTACATTATGGACCGGGCTACCGCGTACAATTCAATAGTTTATCGACCATGGATATATCCCATGAGAGTCGTCACCTCCAGCCTATACCAAGTGATTAAATTCCCAACACCATGTGGGATATTTAGCATACATGGAGAACAATGCATATTTAGGGAATACAGTTGCATTGCCTTAGACATCACGACCACCCAATAGAGATAAGGCAAAGAAAAAGAGGCATATATATATCAACAAGGTCAAGGTCGAAGCAAGATGGAACAGAGGACGTCATCAAGGATCCCGACACGCTCGGAGTTGCAGGATCGACTTTAGTAGACCTCGACCACATACAATTGGATCTCAACGATCATATCAAGAAGGCCTATATCAGCTGCAAACTTTGGGAACCAAGTAAATTTCGTCAATTCTTAACAACTAGTGCAACTTTATTTACTCATGTAGATATGCCGGGTATCCCAAAGGAAATCCCCACGTACAAATTAAACATTGGCCCATCACCCCCCAGTGAGATAAGTCACGTGTAAATTCAACCCCGCTATCAGCAATACAGTCTGCGAGGAGGTGGAAAATTTGTTAGAAAATGGTTCCATCAAGGAGTCGAAGTATCCTAAGTGGGTCACCAATGTAGTAATGGTCAAAAGAAAAATAGGAAATGGCAAATATGCGTGGATTTCACAGATTTGAACAAAGCATGTCCGAAGGATTCATTTCCTTTACCTCGTATTGACAAACTCATCGACGCAATGGCTGGGCATAAGCTACTAAGTTTCTTAGATGCTTACTCAGGCAATAATCAGACCCTCGTGGAAGAAGAAGATTGGAAAAGACCACGTTCATCACCCATCAAGGAACGTATTGCTACAGGGTCATACCGTTTGGATTAAAAAGATGGGGCTACTTATCAAAGATTGGTAACAAGGATGTTCAAAGTCCATCTCAGCAACGTAATGGAGTTATATATAGACGACATGTTGTTCAAGTCCAAAAGAGGATAAGATCACATCAATCATTTGAGAGAAACTTTCGACATACTCAGACTATATGGAATGAATCTGAACAAGAGAAATGTGCATTCAGTGTCAACTCGAGAAAGTTCTTGGGTGTTCTGGTATCGCAGTGAAGGATCAAGGTCAACCCATACCAAATCAAAGCCATCAAGGGGATACCAGAATGCTTAACCACCAAAAAACAAGTCAAAAGGTTGATTGGTCGTACATCCGCCCTGTCAAGGTTTATCTCGCGGTCGTCGGATGGGTGCTATAAGTACTTTGGCGTACACAAGAAGGACAATGACCTCGAATGTACTTCTGATTGCATCCAGGCTCTATGAAACTAAAGGCGTACCTATCATCACCGCCCTTGCTGTCGAAACCTGAACCCGGGGAGTAGCTTCTCGTCTATCTAGCCATATCCGAGGTAGTAGTAAGCACAGTCTTGATACAAAAGAATAAAGGTACACAATCTCCATCTATTACATTATTAAAACACTGTTCGAACCTGAGACGAGGTATCCAAACCTCGATAAATTGGCTCTAGCCTTGGTCGCAACTTCATAGAAGCTTAGACCCTATTTCCAATATCACCCCATCTCGATCGCTACAACTTTCCCCTTGAGGAACATTATGCATAAACCTGAGCTATAGGGAAGGCTGATCAAATTGGCCTTCGAGCTAAGTGAGAACGATATCTCATACCAGCCGCAACTGGAGATAAAGTCACAAGTGCTTGCGGTCTTTGTCGTCGTCTTCAGTGCAAAAATAATGCCTGAAGCCAAAAGGGAAGCCGTCCAAACTTCCCTCCAAACATAAGACCTCTGGGTCCTATACACCAGTGGAGTATCCAATGCATCAGGGTCCGGACTAGGACTTGTACTCGAGGTCCCAATAGGCGACATAATTCGGCAGTACATAACCACCTCGAATATGACTAACAATGAGGTCTAGTATGAGGCCGTAATTTCAGGTTTAAGGCTAGCACTCAAACATGGAGCAAAACGGTTAGAACTGTATTGAGATTCCTTGCCATAGTCAACCAAGTCATTGGGACTTTCCAAATCAAGGAACAAAGATTGCAAAAATACTAGACCAAAATCTGCAAGCTATTACCTGAGTTCGATGAATGTCAGCTCGACCAAATCCCACGAGCACCGAATGCTGAAGCATATGGCCTTGCCAAATTATTCGCAACTACCAAAAGCATCACGGCCGAAGACAAAAAAATGGTCCATCTCCTCAACTCATCACTAGATCCAGTCGAGGAAAGAACAAAAACTTAACTTAGGACTGGCACAATCGTATTATAGACTACTTGCAGGATGACACACTCCCTAGCGACAAAGGAGAGCCCAAGAAACTCAGAATGCAAGCGGCCAGATGCAGTATTCTCCACATCGACCTGTACAAAAGGACTTGCGGTGGTCCTCTAGAAACGTGCTTGGGCCCGAACCAGACTCAGCATACCCTCGAAGAAGTCCATTGCTGGGATCACTCCGGAAATGAAGAACTGGTCAGATGCCTCATACGGGCAGGATATTATAGGCCCACCATGAAAAATGATACCATAGACTTTGTAAGGAGATGCGAGAAGTGGCAAAAGTACGCCCCAATGATCCCCCAAGCACACAAACATCTCCACTCAGTTGTCACGCCCCAACCATGGGAGGCGCGACCGGCGCTCAATCAAGTGAACCCGACTGAGCAAGCCTTACCGAACACTTTCCACCCCAACTCAATATAAATGCGGAACTCATGCCTTTGGTTAATTTGAACAATAATATACGGTGTATACCACATTACTGGTTCATTTTATATCATAAATATTTGCCGTTCATACGCTAGCTTCATGGATTCTATTAGAGTTACGGCTTAAGGAGATCACAAGTTTAGGATTTACAACTTATACATATAGGGGACTCCCCAAAACCCGTACATAACCCACACTAGTGTCTTTGGAGCCTCTAAGGATACAACAGATAAGCATGACTATGCCGACAACAAGGCCCCGTCTATACCTCAAAAGTGAAAAGTTGTAATAACAAAAGATACACCATGCAGCCCTATGGAAGAATAAGGGGCTCACCGAGACTTCAAGTAGATGAACGCTCCGCTACACACGGTCGGCACTGTCCGCTATGGAGCCACCTACAATCATAACATGAATGTAGCGCCCCCAGAGAAAGGGGCGTCAGTACATTTAAATTGTACTGGTATGTATAAATAAACACCATTTTACTAGAAAGAACTATNTCATACAATTTCCACAACACCGATTAGGGAAATCTTGTCACATGTTCACCACTGTTCTCATCACCACCGCCATCTCGAGCGGAGTCCGGTCACGACCCGACCGGCTAGATCACATCGTTGGAGGCATTACTTTCAATCAATATTTCATTTCCCTTATACGGGATTCAATATCAGTACATTCCCACCATGTGTGCGGCATGGTGTCTGATCGCGACCCAATCGGCTAGGTTGCCTTGCCTAGGCATTACTCTATTCTCATTAGTCAACTCCTCTGAATCCTTATTCCACACATATCATAACGATTCCTGGGCACTCATGGCCACCATCATCACATCATTTTCCCTTTTCAATATTAGTTTATAAGTTGTGTTCATAGACACGTATATCAAGATAATTCAAGTTGAAATCGCAGGTAAGTGAGCGCGTAGCTAGCATGAAAAATCCTTTGTTTCGTTGTTGGCTTATAGCCCAAGTATTTCAACAAATAATTTTACTTTTCATCATTCTCTAATTATCAAGATTGGCACGTTGTTCACATTGAGGCACATCCTTCACGAATATGTATAGATATATGTAAATCAATTAATTTCACAATAACAATCAATACACTAGCCAATTCAACTCTTACCACACGTTCGTAAGCATTGACGGAGCTCGATTTCTAATAAAAGGGGGTTTTAGCTNTATCATCAAACACTAAAGGTGCATTGCGATCTTAGCCCCTTTTTGTGAGGAATTTCTATCATTTTATACCCCCAATTGTCTCCTTTTTAATTTTACTACTTTCTAATACTCTATGTTGGTACGCATGCAAGAGATTCCTTCTCATACCCATGAATTTCTTCCCTAATGACCCCATATGGCTAAATATACAATTATGAGTTGAGGTGATGGAGCCTTACCTCTTGGGATGAAGATTCAGGAGCCTTCACTTGATTTTCTTCAATGATTTAGCCCAATCTTATGAAATAATTTGATGGGAGACTTTCCCTCTTTAAGAAACCACTTCCTCTCTCTAGAATTGCTCAGATGAATGATCAAAATGAGCTAAAATACCGGTTATATCGATAAGGAAGTCGGGTTAAAAATTAGAAAGTTGGAGCCCCGAGTCAACTATGCGGTCGCATTTGCGGCCGCTGAATGAACATGCGGTCCCATAATGGACCGCAGAATGCTCCCCAAAAACTAAACATTCTGCCTCACTCTGCGGTAGATATGCGGCCTGCCTTATGATTATGCGACCGCATTTCGACCGCATTTCTGACTTCGATTTTTATCCAACATTATGCCTCACTCTGCGGCAGATATGCGGTCCGCATTTCAATTATGCGACCGCATTCCGACCGCATTTCAATTATGCGACCGCATTTCGACCGCATTTCTGACTTCAATTTTTATCCAACATTCTGCCTCACTCTGCGGCAGATATGCAGTCCGCATTTCAATTATGCGACCGCATTCTGGACCGCATTTCTTGCATTTATTCTGGAAACTTATTCTTGACTTTTTAATGCATTATTCAATCCAAAAAAGGTCTGCGCCGCTGTGAGCTTTTACTAATTTCTAACATACGATCCTAACTTGACACCACGGGATCCGGGTTTTTGAGTAGGGATTTCACAGGGCCTTACATCAGTCACCTCCTCTTGGCTATTCATCAAATAGGGAACATACATCACGGGCCCCCTCCCAGCGGGGCGAGATAATGTACGATTCCTTTGGGTTTTAACGGACTATTTCTCTAAAAGGGTGGAAGTAGGAGTATACGCCCAAATACAGGAACATAGGGTAATCACCTTTATATGGAGAAACATCATATGCCGATTCGACATACCAAAGGAAATCAGCTGTGACAACGGACCCCAATTCGCAGGAAAGAAAACTACGGAGTTCTTCAAAAAATGGCATATCAAGAGGATACTCTCAACCCCATACCATCCACTGGGTAATGTCCAAGAAGAATCCACTAATAAGTCTATACTAAACATCATGAAGAAAATGCTTGAAGAGGCCAAAGGGCTGTGGTAGGAAATGTACCAGAAATATTATGGGCCTATCGAACAACTCTAAAGATGAGCATATGCGAGACACCCTACTCTTTGGTCTATAGGAGTAAGGCAGTATTACCGATCAAGGCCAGAGAACCCAGCCTAAGGTACTCCCATGAAAGCGACACGAGTAAGTACGAGAGCAGAAGGCAGGAACTCGATGAATGGAAAGACACGTCTTACATAAGAATGGTCGCCAAAAAACAACAAGCAAAAATTTATTACAACAAGAAAGCAAAGGGCTGACCAGTTAAATTCGAGGACTACATATTGAAAGCCAAAACGAGCAAAGATCTCTGAGAAGGCAAGTTGGGAACAAAATGGGACGACCCATACAAAATCATAGCAAAAGTGAAAAAGGTTTCATTCAACCTAGAGACAATGGAAGTAAAGATAATACCAAACAACTGAAACATCAGCCACCTCAAATACTTCAACTTTTGAGAGAAAAAGCATCCCCAAGTCGTACTCCCTTTTCCCTTACTTGAGTTTTGTCCCATTTGGGTTTTCTCAAGGAGGTTTTTAACGAGGTGACAAAGGGAATACTATTGAGTCAAAGTATGTGCGAGTAGGGTCGTGGTTACTATTTTATTGCTCGACCTATCAATACTCTCAAGGTCAACATATGAAGGGACTAGATAGACTGGGACTGGAACGCCAACCAACACCCAAGAATATGTAAATTTCTACAAGTATGTAACCAAAGAAACAAAGTCAATGCAATAAGAAATTGTTCACTTATCAACACATTTATTACGCATTAAGGTTATGTTCGATTATGATCAAATAAACACCTACCAGTCATCGATTTGGATTTAATGAAATGTTATGTTCGATCCTACTCGAACAAACATGTCACAACCCAAAATACACTAAGGGTCGTGGTGGCGCCGGACACCACTGTCAGGAAAGCCAACCAAGAATGCATAATTTAATTCCAGTTTTAGTATTTTCGAAATCTACGATTTTCCTTCAAATTTAACGATTTTAAAAGATGATAGCCTCAATTCAAATTTAAATGATAAACAGTTAATACAATACTTCAAACCATCCTAGAATCTGGTGTCACAAGTGCATGAGCTTCTACTGACAAGAAAATAAAATACAACATCCGTCCGGAATGCAGTGGACAGGAAGTAAATACAGTATACTGGATGGGACTGCTCTAGCTCCGGCCGTCTCGAATAATGCAGCTCTCCTAGTCCCAGAATCATTTGTGCTGCTACACCCAGTAGGCCACTAGAGTCACATATACCTGTGCAACGAAAATGCACAGAAGTGTAGTATGAGAACGTAAAAAACGTGTACTCAATGAGTATCCCGCCTAATCTCGAAGAAGTAGAGACAAGATGGTCGACTTCAATAATTTCTAGAGGTCCAATAATAATATACTAAACATATGAGGAAATCATGGATTTGTATAGCAGTTCTAACTCACAAGGCGAGAAAACAGGTAAACACCTTCAAAAAATAATAAAGGATTTTCAAGGTTTACTTTTCATTATTTTATCAATTTAGTTCAAGCCATGAAAGGCAATATCCACATTTAAAATTCTCAGGAAACAATATATGTCATGTGCAATCATGCCGAGGTCGACGGCCCGCTCCAACAGTAATGTAAATTGTGCACTGCCGAGGGTCGAACGGCCCGAACCATAGATACATCTATTACCCCGCTCGCGAATCATCCATGCGACGCGGTCAACATAAAATAAACAATCACCCTGCTCGCGAATCATCCATGCGATGCAGGTACACATAAAATACATGCTCAAATAGCCAATTAAGAATTAATCGAGGAATAATTATCCAAATAAAACCAATTCTTCTTTAATTTTTTTTAATAAGTGATGTTTAATCCTTTGAAAGAAATTCACTTACTAATTAAATGTGATTTAAGCAATACAAGCTATAAATGGGTTCATAAATAATCCAAGTATAACATGCTTTTGGGTCCTAACTACCCGGACAATAGCATAATAGTAGCTACGCACGGACTCTCGTCATCTCCTGCGTACGTAGCCCTAGTAAATTGGAGCACATAATCAATTATTTCACCTATGGGGACAATTCCCTCTTACAAAGTTAGAAAGGAGACTCACCTCGCTCCGAAGGTCCAATCCAGCATTCCACGCCCTTTCGAGGACTTTAACTGACGCACCAAGCTCCAAAACTAGCCAACGGTTACGCAAATCCATTAATATATGCTCAATTATTCAATCTAATTTATAGCAATTCCTAACTCTGATTGAAAAGTTGACCAAATTGCCCCCAGGCTCACGTGCCCGAAATTCGAAATTTTTTTGAAGATAAAGATTACCCATAACTTCATCAGCTCAAGTGTAAAATTTACTCCTAATTTCATGCTCAAATTCGTGGTGAAATCCAATTTATCAAGTTTTCTAGGTTTTCTTCCAAAATCCCAATTTGCCCACAATGTTTGTGTCTAATTCCATGATTTAATCTTGTATTTAACTTGGAAATGAGTAGGCCTTAACATATATGACGAAATCCCTCTTTGAAGCTCTCAAAAAATTGCCCCAAGCCATGAAAAATGGGTGAAATAAACCAAAACCCCGATTTAAAACAAGTCTTCTGCCTCCAGTGATTTCCGCTTCTGCGGAATTATTTCTGCTTATGCGGTCAAAACGCCTCTTCTACGGCTCCTTCCCAAGTCGCCCAGCTTCCGCTTCTGTGCTCCCTTTTCCGCAGGTGCGGTCCCGCATCTGCGACTCCCTGACCACATCTGTGGTCCCAACTTTCCTTACCGAAATCCACATCTGTGGTCTTCCTGGCTGCTTCTGCGGCTACGCACCTGCGGCCAAAACTTTGCAGGTACGAAAATACCAGATACCAGCTGCTTCAGCTTTTCTTCAACTCCAAAATCGATCCATTAACCACTCAGAATACCAATCACACCAACCAGTCCCAAAACATATTACGGAGTTGCTCGAGGCCTCAAGTCACATCAAACATCGTGAAAATCACGAATTACACCCCAATTCAAACTTAATGAACTTTAGAATTTCAAACTTCTATTTCTGATGTTTAAACCTATCAAATCACGTCCGATTGACCTCAAATTTTGCGCACAAGTCATATTTGACATTACAGACCTACTCCACCTTTAGGAATTGGATTATGATCCGGATATCAAAAAGTCCACCTCTGATCAAACTTCTCAAAAACCTTCAAATTTCTATCTATAGCCAAATGGCTCCAAAACGACCTACGGACCTCCAAATTCACTTCCGATCGTGCCCCCAACTCCAGAATCACCATACGGAGCTATTCACAGTCTCGGAATCCCAAAGAGACATTGATAACAGTAAAATGCTCTTCCAGCCAAACTTATGAAATTTCTTCTAAAATACTAACTTCTACAATGGGCGGCAAAACATTCTCAGGTTATCTAAAACCCAATCCGGGCATACGCCCAAGTCCAAAATCATCATACGAACCTGTTGGAACCTTCAAATCCTGATTCCGACCGCGCGTGCAAGTCATAATGCCTGAAATGAGGCTGTTCATGTCCTCAAACCGCTGAATGACGCGTTAGGACTCAGAACGACTGGTCAGGTCATTATATTTTCTCCACTTAAATATACGTTCGTCCTCGAACGTGCTGAGAACTGCACTGGATTGGTCTGAAATCGCTGTTTAACTTCTCATGCACCTTCCCGTGCTACCACAACTCAGTTGAGCGCATGAGCTCGATCAATTCTGAAGATATTCTCTTTTATTCAAGCAAATAAGCCTTAGAGCCCACTGCCAATCCGGAATTCTATGCCAGGCCTGTTTCTAACATGCGCCCATCATATCAATAACTACACGCTGTACCCAGACGTGACTGCATAACTTTGCTGAATTCACAACTTGCACCACTTTACTAATAGGACCACAATAACTTTCTCTGATCAATTAATCGAAATTCCACGAATCCGAGGCTCCCATTGCACCTCATGACCTACATAGTCTTGCTCTAATTCTTACAATAACTCCACGATGGAAGAGGTGTGCAGAAATTCATAATCAACTGCCTAGCCAACAAATCATTGAGCCTATACTTATGACAAGAAACATTACCACATTCTGAACCAAATAATGATCTTTGCTCCTTAATATATTTCACGTAATCAGATTGCACTGATCCTAAATCCAACAACCTCGTCTCACCCAATATGAACTTTTTAGGCAACAAGCCATCCCGACATGACCAAAAGTCTCATATGATGCCACAATGTGTCAATAGGCTACCAATTAGAATGCGATACAAAAAGGAAAATGAACTATGAAAGGAATTTTAATTACCCCGCTCGCGAATCATACATGCGACGCGGGCGCACAACTAATATGAGCTTCTTTTAGAATATAGGAAACAAAACACAATAAACAGACATGGGGAACTGTACTGAACATCACGCTGTTGCGGTGCACAACCCGATCCAAATAACATAACCATGGCGGAGTGCCACCTGATCCAAATAACATACCCATGGTGGCGTGCCAACCGATCCACACATAGGACTCACATAAGGAGATATACATCGAGCTAAATTGCTCATTGCAACAAGATGTCGAATTTGGTCACAAGCACGCTAAGTGCATAATACCATCCCTGAGGGGACATATAGCGCCATAAGCTACAAAACTCAAGCACAACTGAGGTGCAATATACAATCTGAATCTCAAGAGCCATTTTGCTCATAATACATCGTTCCACGTGGATCCTCTACACATAAACAATTTCTCAAGCCATCTCACAACTCCCACAACACAACGTATCACTACATGAAATATCTGACAACGAAATAACACCCCGACTACTCCATAATGAGCGCATTACTGAAATGAACACAACTGGCCTGACATAGAGCCCATATTCACATTTACATCCATCAACCGACCTCAAGTCGATCATGATCATATCAAACTAAGCCAATAACCTTTCAAAGGTCCATACTAAATTCCCTCTTCTCATAACAGACAACAATAATCGTCATAACCGGAGTACTCATCCACAGTTCACAACCCAATAACTGAGTGCCCTCCAGGCATATATTCTCAATTTATCGATTTCATCACAAATCTCCATACTGGGTTAAATCTTTAATCAATCAAGTGACCACATGTCACACTTATACAATCTTCATGTGGGACGGGCTCCCACAACTTTTCGAAACACATAACAGGTTCGTACATCCCAACCACCGGCCGCACCAATGCTGAAAAGCGATCAAGAATCATTAACCATGATACAAGCCCTTCTTATAGAACGCCGATCTCAGGTGATGCTCAAGACATTACCGACTTACTTTAAACATCGAAAATTTTTTCCTACTCATCCGAGTTTGTGACATCCTTTTCCACACCGAACTGCGACCTTGATTCTCACTTCAAATTCCATACTACTCACTGCACCCGACATGCCAATATACGATGGAACACGACTCTTCATCATAATTCCGGAACCACTAATAGGTTAACACTTCGTCACACAAAAGCTTTTCACTGAACTCACTTCAGGAGGAACATAGTAACACACAGGCAAATTCTCATGACCGTAGAATATGCAAATCTCTGAGTAGTTGTCCAAGCCACCATAACCCTTCAGGGACCTGCTTACACATAACATGCCATAACAGAAGAATGCTTCTAAATAATATCAATTATGGCGGACGACAAGCCTCATATGCACCGCCACAGATCACTTGCATAACTTAATCACGTTGAAAGAGTTGATCTCTGCCACCAACATGCCAACTAAATTATGGCTAACCAATCTATCTCCTTTCCAATTCATCCTTGATTTCCTTGGAGATAATACCATCTCCATCCAATACATAACCTACTCCATCTACACTTATCCCAAGTGACCTTGAACCACTAGACCATGCTTCTTCAAATCCCACAAACCATTTCGTATATCTCAAATGCCACATCACAAGTTAAAATATCAAAGAACATTATGGGCACCTTCTCATAAGCTGCTACAAAGCTCGGTTCTTAATTGTACTTATAGGCTCGAAATCATTAGGTACCACACTTTATCTTTTGAATTTCACTAAGACCGCTGTTGAGAGCCACCCGTTATGACTTGGCCCCGAATATAATCAATTCCATAAATCTTCTAGCACATGGATGCCCAATTGGTGAAGCACCTGGTAGAATCACTTCCCTGGGAACCCGCATCTCTACAAAGCACAATCCTGAATCCTTCCCCAAGTTTGAACATGGGCCAATAAGGCCAAGGATAGCCCACTTTTAATAATTCCTTTGCTAAAATTACCACTTATGGTCCTTTCCGTAGCCGAAATAGCCCATCGAATAGCCAAACATTTCGCAAGTCATTGACCATGTAACCCAATCATAAGTGGTGGGACTCTCCCACTTAGCATGAAGCCATTAGTTCACAAACCAGGAACTCACCCGTCCTCCTTATCTCTTATTGACATAACCTTGTGCAATCAACCACAAAAGTTCTAGAAATATTTCTGTAAAACCCCTTCTTATATTCTGACTCATCAATCATATTCGTACAACCGATCCCTTTGCTATATAACCGATAGAATTCTTTGCAGAAACCTTGCCAACCACGCGACCACTAAGCCGCTCACTTGGGTAACCCGCCTATAAAAGCTCTCTCCGGCATCTTTCAACGCTGCCACACGGGGTACAGTTATTACGGCATCAATATCACCCCATGAGCCTGAGCTCGCTCTCCAGCTGCACAGGTCCATTTACCCCACGTGGACATTATTTAAGTGTGTGACAACATCCTTTCAATTCAAAGTCATGCTACATCTTTCTTCATTTAAGCGGCTCCTTTCCGTTATATTAAATCTCCGGCCGCACAAGAATTCCTACTTCAAATTTGATTCGTAGACCCCAATAACCAAGCACCAATATTCTCAAATAGTTCCAAACTCTCCTTAAGGCGCATAGTCATCTTATTACCAAGCCCCTACGCAACTCCGCTGCTCTCCCACTTTGGGCAAACTCACTTCTTTAATCAACTACTCGGCCTGCGCTCCCTAAGCCTGGCCTTTTAGAAGTTTAAAACTCCTCCTGACCCTTACCACATGTCCTTCTCATCTTCAGTCGTTGCCTTAATAAAATTTATCTTCATAGAACTTGAATCCACAATTTGCAACTAACTCCAAACTTTTCTGAAGGTCATCTTTCTCGAACCGTCAACATTTGAAATACTGATTCAATTCTAAACCACCGCACCCTGCAATATCTGATGGATGCATCTCCGATACTATTTCACGATATCTTGCACCAAAGGCGAATTGTAGAAGATCATAACACCGACAAACTTAATACGTTCAATTAGGACAATAGTACCCCATCATAAGAGATCAACTCCACCACGCTCGCAATTACCAAGTCTCATTACTTCCACCAGTCCACATCTGACCATCCTTAGTTCGATTGCCTTTTCCCCTACCGGGAATAAAATATTGAATCTCTTGATTATGCACTGTGTAAACCTCCCTTGAAGTCATTCACTGCCCCGACACGTGGGCAAAACATCCTACCATTATAACAATAGCGTGGAACAATAATTCATAAGCATCATGGCAAATTGTGCGTAGCCCCAGAGCCCTCAGAAGTACCGCTACTGGGCTGAAACCATCAAAGGTCCTTCTACAATGTGACGATAATAATCTGATTAGCTATACCGGGAGAAACATCCTATATCAAATTTGTAGTGTCGTTAAAAATTCTTCAACTCTCGATTTATAACAAGTTCTTCACGTCGCATAAGATTGAGTAGGAATGAATTAAGGGCATACGCCTCCAAGGATCAAATCGCACGATAGGGAATCAAGAAAGGAAGTACTCCTAACAGTCCTGCAGCCTCCCGAGGATAAGTACAGACGTCTCCATACCGATCTGCGAGAATCTACTAGGCTTGCTCATGACTTGTGAGACCCTAGGAACCTAGTGCTCTGATACCATGTTATCACGACCCAAAATCCACTAAGGGTCGTGGTGGTGCTGGACACCGCTGTCAGGCAAGCCAACCAATAATGCATAATTTAATTCCAATTATAGTATTTTTGAAATCTAGGATTTTCCTTCAAATTTAGCGATTTCAAAAGATGATAGCATCAATTCAAATTTAAATGATAAATAGTTAATACAATACTTCAAACCATCCCAGAACCCGGTGTCACAAGTGCATGAGCTTCTACTGACAAGAAAATAAAATACAACATCCGTCCGGAATACAGTGGACAAGAAGTAAATACAGTATACTGGAAGGGACTGCTCTAGCTGCGGCCGTCTAGAATAATGTAGCTCTCCTTGTCCCAGAATCATCCGTGCTACTATGCCCAGTAGGCCACTAGAGTCACGAATACTTGTGCAGCAAAAATGCACAGAAGTATAGTATGAGTACGTAAACAACGTGTACTCAATGAGTATCCCGCCTAATCTCGAAGAAGTAGAGACGAGATGGTCGACTTCAATACTTGCTAGAGGTCCAATAATAATATACTAAAAGTATGAGGAAATCATGGATTTGTATAGCAGTTCTAACTCACAAGGCGAGAAAAAGGGTAAACACCTTCAACAAATAATGAAGTATTTTCAAGGTTTACTTCTCATTATTTTATCAATTTATATCAAGCCATGAAAGGCAATATCCACATTTAAAATTCTTAGGAAACAATATATGTCATGTGCAATCATGCCAAGGTCGACGGCCCGCTCCAACAGAAATGTAAACTATGCACTGCCGAGGTTCGAACGGCCCGAACGATTGATGTATCTATTACCCCGCTCGCGAATCATCCATGCGATATAGTCAACATAAAATAAACAATCACCCTGCTCGCGAATCATCCATGCGACGCAGGTACACATAAAATTCATGCTCAAACAGCCAATTAAGAATTTATCGAGGAATAATTATCCAAATAAAACCAATTCTCCTTTAACAATTTTTTAATTAATGATGTTTAATCCTTTTAAAAAAATTCACTTACTAATTAAATATGATTTATGCAATCCAAGCTATCAATGGGTTCATAAATAATCCAAGTATAACATGCTTTTGGGTCCTAACTACACGGACAATAGCATAATAGTAGCTACGCATGGACTCTCGTCACCTCGTTCATACGTAGCCCCCGCAAATAGGAGCACATAATCAATTATTTCACCTATGGGGACAATTCCCTCTTACAAGATTAGAAAGGAGACTCACCTCACTCCGAAGGTCCAATCCGGCATTCCACGCCCTTCCGAGGACTCTAACTGATTCACCAAGCTCCAAAACTAGCCAACAGTTACGCAAATCTATTAATATATGCTCAATTATTCATTACAATCTAATTTATAGCAATTCCTAACTCTGATCGAAAAGTTGACCAAAATGCCCCCGGGCCCACATGCTCGGAATCCGAATTTTTTTTGAAGATAAAGATTACCCATAGCTTCACTAGCTCAAATGTATAATTTAATCCTAGTTTCATGTTCAAATTCATGGTGAAATCCAATTTATCAAGTTTTCTAGGTTTTCTTCCAAAATCTCAATTTGCCCACAATGTTTGTGTCTAATTCCATGATATAATCTTGTATTTAACCTTGAAATGAGTAGGAGTATATTACCTTAACATAGACGACAAAATCCCTCTTTGAAGCTCTCCAAAAATCGCCCCAAGCCATGAAAAATGGGTGAAATGAACCAAAATCCCGATTTAAATCAAGTCTTCTGCCTCCAGTGATTTTCGCTTCTGCAGAATTATTTCCGCTTGTGCGGTTCCACTTTTGCGCTCCCCTTTCCGCAGGTGCGGTCTCGCATCTGCGGCTCCCAGACCGCATATGCGGTCCCAGCATTCCTCACTAAAATCCGCATATGCGGTCTTCCTGGCCGCTTCTGCGGCTACGCACCCGCGGCCAAAACTTCGCAGGTGCGAAAATACCAGATACCAGCTGCTTCAGCTTTTCTTCAACTCCAAAATCGATCCGTTAACCACCCGGAATCCACCAAAGGCCCATGGGACCCCAACCAATCACACCAACCAGTCCGATGTTTAAACCTATCAAATCATGTTCGATTGACCTCAAATTTTGTGCACAAGTCATATTTGATGTTACAGACCTACTCCAACTTTCGGAATTGGATTCCGATCCCGATATCAAAAAGTCCACCTCCTGTCAAACTTCTAAAAAACCTTCAAATTTCTATCTTTAGCCAAATGGCTCCAAAACGACCTACGGACCTCCGAATTCACTTCTGATCGCGCCCCCAACTCCAGAATCACCATACGGAGCTATTCACAGTCTCAGAATACCAAACAGACATTGATAACACTGAAATGATCTTCGAGCCAAACTTATGAAATTTCTTCTAAAATGCTAACTTCCACAATAGGCGCCAAAACATTCTCGGTTATCCAAAACCCAATCCGGGCATACGCCCAAGTCCGAAATCATCATACGAACCTGCTGGAACCTTCAAATCCTGATTCCAAGGTCATTTAATCAAAACTCCAATCCTAGTACATTCTTTCAACTTTAGGCTCCTGAATTAGGAATTCTCTTCCCAAACGAACTTCGAATTTCCTGAAACTCGATTCCGACATCACGTGCAAGTCATAATGCCTGAAATGAGGTTGCTCATGTCCTCAAACCACTGAACGTTGTGCTAGGACTCAAAACGACCGGTCGGGTCGTTACAAAACACCTACCGGCCCTCGCCCGCAATTTAATGAAAGGTTATGTTTGATCCCGCTCGAACAAAGTCCTATTGACGGCCAATTTTTATCCTGCCTTTTAAAATTAATTTGTTCATACTTAATGATTTACAGTAAATACCTTAAAAGTATTCTCTATTAATGAATATATATTTTTACAAATTCATTAAGTATTAGTTTTAAAATTAATCATGTAGTACTACAACAACAACAACAACAACCCAGTAAAATCCCACAAGTGGGGTCTGGGGAGGGTAGTGTGTACGCAGACCTTACCCCTACCCCAAGAGGGCAGAGAGGCTAATCATGTAGTACTAATTTTATGTAATTACAAATGTATTTACTATTTTAAGATTATTAAAATAAATTTTGTATACACGTTAAATAGGTTTTACAACTAATTTGACAAAATTACTACCTAATTTCTAGTAAATTAGATTACTATGCTAATATTTTGAAATTAGTGATATAATTCGAAATGTGCAATATTTATAGATAATTAATTAAATAATTTGTAATATATATAATACTTACAATTTACTATATTTTTATTGAAATTGTTAAAGTATATTTAGATTAATTTCTGAAGGGATTAGAAACTAAACAAAGAGGCTACAATTGCAATTTATCAATTAAACACAAGATGCCCATTTCTTAAATTATTTTAGCCCAAATACAAAGCCCAATTCGGACCTTACCCAGTCCAAACATCCATCTCGTTCCAAGTTGGTGATCCCCACCATCCTCTCTTAGCCAATGAGAGCACACCATATCACCCATATCTCCCACTAACATAAAAATACAAATGAATTTGCGTCGTTGATCTATCCTATCAACGTTCATATTTAATCTTCATTTATTTCATTTTCTTTAGTCATATAAGAACTATCTCTGCCATTCAAACTCAGAGATCCGACGCCTCTCGTAACCCCTCATTTTAAATGTTTTAGTCCTAAAATGTTAGGACCGTTGATCTAATAGACCAATGACCGAGATATTTCCTTGCCTCTTTAATCTAGAGACCAAACGGTCTAATACAAAAAACCCTAATCATTCATATGTCTCACTCGACCGCCTCTCTTTCCCTTTCTCCTCTCTTTTCTCTCAACCTCGCAAATCTATCAATCACCAAACCTTGCACAAATTAGTGCAAGGTCACAAATCGATCAAAGACTTCATCTCTTTTGCCTTCGGAGTCCAATAATCTTGTTGTTATTTCTCCTTTTCCTCACTTAAACCGAGCCATCAGAGACTAACTTCCCAAACTTGAAACACAATTCTTTCTTGACTTTCAAATCAAATTCATAGTTAAATCGTCCCTAGGCTATGAAATTTTGAGACCAGATTTCCATTCTCATTGATAGATATTCAAAACCCCAAATCTAAAAATCCTAGACCAAATTGTACAAGGGCTAAATCTCTGAAATTTCCTACGTTTTGTTAAATCTATAGAATGAATGAGCATATATCAGATTTTAATCATGGTTATTCAGGGTTCAGAGTTAAAACACAGTGACCTCTAGAGATTGAAGCTTTATCTAAGGTCCTTGCCTTCAACGGTCGATCTCTCTCCTCTTAGGTAAAAAACCCTACATATATTTTCCTCTGTCTCATATATTTCCACTTGATTTTGCTTACATCAACTGGTAATAGTCAATCTTCCACTATCCGATTTTGAATCCTCTGAAACCCTAAAGCCTTCAATAGCTGCTATATATAGAAGCCTTTAATGCACTCACCTAAGATCACGAACCAACCACCTAACACTGAAGAAAAAAACACACAAACACTAAGAAGTTTAGGGTTCCAAGCCTTAGGTTTTCTTAGTGTTTTTCTTTTCTTTTGTTGAGTACCATTGGTGGTCTATACTTGAGGTTTCTGGGGTCCTAAGCAACTGAGATGAGCTCTCGTTTGGTTTACTGTTCTCAAAAAGGTCAGCACATCTTTCATTCTCCTATTTTGTTCATTTTCTTTGAATTCTACAAGCATGCTAGTTAGGTTTTGAGTATTGCAATTGCTTTATGGTGTTGAGTATGTTAATGTTTATGTTCTATCAGCTTAATACCTACTTGTGATTAGTTGTCTTGCTTTGATCTTTAGTCAGTGGTTGATTAAATCATTAATTTATTCTTGTTGATCTTTGTTCTGAGTTTCCAATAGTCTTCATGCCTAATTTATTATATGTTGATGTTTACATGAACTTCATATCTTTTATTGACATGTATTAAGATTTATCATTATCTGCTGCATCGTTGTTTTGTGAGTTTTCAATTGAGTTTATTATTTGGTAACCATAACTGAGATAAATTTGAAGTTGTTTAAATTTATATACCCTGTCTTTTAACCTTAAGCATGAACTCTAAGTGCTTAAATTGTCTCTTCTATTCTTGTGTCTGTTTGACTATTTTTGAGTTGCCACTATGGTCTTTCATTTTGTTTAGTTGTTGTTGTTTGTGTTAACCTAATCTTGTTTGAACTAAACCTCTCTTCTCTTCTCCAGTAGTCGTATTGTATACATTTGCTAAGACTAATTTATTCTCCCCCATAACATAATCATGGAACTATTTCCCCTTTCCTTTGTTATAAAAACCGATAACTTGTTCAGCCTAACTTGGCTGTTTTTTTGATTAGCTAACATCTTCAATTGCATGCTTAATCTAAAACGCACTTGTTATCTTACCCACTATGGTTATTCTTTTAGGGTTGTTATTGATCTTTAAAAACTGGCATATATTTTGTCTCGTAATATTTTTCTCCCTTTAAAAGGGATCCAGTTACTGTACTATAACCAAGCAATAACGTGTAACAAGCAGAGGCATGATCATTTTCATATATTAACTTAGACTTAGGTTTGAGTTACACTTCTTCCTCTGCAACATTTTTCCTTTATATGTAATTGTCATCCCAAGTGAAGTTTTTTTGATGATTGACAAAGAAACAAGCATGAACCAAGTCCATAAACAACGTACACAGACATGTACACGAAGGAGATAAGCGTAAGTGGTTAGATCTGATATGTCCTAAACAAAAAAGGTTGCATAATTGATAAGGAGAAGGACACCTTACTCGAGAGAACTCTATCCTAGATAAGGGAGGAGTTAGAAGTTGAAGATAACTACAACTCTTCCACCAAGGAAGAATATAGCATTGAAACTCTAGTTAGATTCTATTCTACTAACTCTATATATTTCATGATGTTCTCATTTTACACGTACGCATAAACGCTGAAGTTAAATGTGAGTTGAGAGCAAAATAGCAATGCATCTTGCAAGTAATTCTTGTATGATTCAAGTGTGTGAACCTGAAGCTACATGAACCAGAAAGAAGAACCAATTCCAAGTGTAAGTCTTTTACTCTAGTTTCATTGTAGCAGGTGTTTCAAATTTTACCTTTTAGCTTTATTTAAAAGCAATTGTACCAGGTACTCTAAGTGTTGTATTCAAGTTAGATTTAACTTGAAGTTTTCGCAACAACTAGAGGCTGGTTGCACAAAAGGGATTAGAGGTAATTCTTAGTCTTACAAAGAGTTTTGTAAATACTGTTTTGGCTCAGTGATTTAGTAAAGTGTTGGGGATAATTCTACTGAGTAATATGTCGTGGTTTTTTCACCTTTTAAGCCAGGTATTTTCCAAGCAAAAATACTTGTGTTCTTTACTTTACACATTTATAATTCCACAACAATCGTATAAGGAACACATAGAAGAATCGGGTCCTTCTACAATCTATGCACGCAAAAAATTGGATTCCACACAAATCACCCACCTCTTGTATGGTATTGAAGTATAAAACATCAATTGGTATCAGAGGAAATTATCCTTGAAGAGGATTACACCTTAGGAGAAGATCAACATGAGTTCACCACCTGGCAACTAGGTAGGGCTATCTGTCGCACCTTTTTTTCCCTCCTTGAGTCAGGAGAATCGGGTTAATGATATTTTGGATATAGAACAACTCATTCCTTTTGGGAACCGGGTTTTTTTTGCATTTTTGAAGAGTCGCCACCTAATGATTTATGGTGCATTAGGACACCTACAAAGTTCACTTCTAAGTCTACTTGATAACCAGAGATAGGGTAAGGGCTTGAAATTATCATAAGGGGAAGGTGTTAGTCACCTCTCAGGATCCACTAGTGTGGTTCCCGTCCAGATTGTTCTTTGTGAATTTGGTACAGTTAACATGTAAACAAATAAGGCTCAAGTATGATGGGATTTTAATACGCAAATGTTTGAAAGTAAAGAAAAGTTTGAAAGAGCTATCAATAAAAGGCTGATTTTTGATACGAAGTTATAATGCTTTAAAGGAAAAGGAAAGAGGGGGG
>MU685290.1:158506-207696 GCA_026770625.1 Nicotiana glauca | reverse complement strand
GGGGGGGGGGGGGGTTCTAGGTTTATTTATAATATGGGTCACATCAATGCAATAGCCGGTAATCACTACTCAAAAGATGGGCTATACGTGGTATTAGTGCACCGGTCATTATATCCATATCTACCATTCCCACCCCATTAAGGTACTAAAGCACGGATTGGTCTCGCCCACTATTGCATTCTATTACCCATCCCATTCCTATTAGTCCCGGAGGCACTTAGGACTACTATTCCTAAAAAAGAGGGATATTAGGCTGACTTTGAAGTTTCAAAGGTGAAAAAGCTAAGGCGACATACAATACACGTAATACTACACGTTAGGGGATACATGCAAACAAATAAAAGGCTCATGTAGACCTTCTCAAGCAAAACATATGAATAGCATGACTTAAATATACGTTAGGGTCAGAATCTAAAAACACTAAGGAAAGGAGATTTTAATTTGTTGAGGCAGACCAGTTTATTACGTAACTCAAATAAGAAGTCCGAATCAGGCATGCCTGCTGGTCGTAGCAATTACTGGTTAATAGAAACGGGCTCAGTTTTATTAGTTATTCCCCAAGGCTTGCCTAAGTATTTGGGTGAGCTCTTATGAACATGGTATCTATTATTGATTCAGAATGTGACAAGCAATAATGAACTAAAAATGAATGGTTTGAGATCCTATAGACATGTTTGCTAAACCACGTTAAACAAGGAGATGAAGTTACTAAAGCTGGTTCTAAATAGACTAATTTTAAAATTATACTAGTTTTAGATTTTGCAGACGATGGTGTCCACTATCGCTCATTTTAATCCCTTTGGACATGATATCTAAAGTTACTAATTTTAACCCCTATAGGCATGATATCTAGTTGAATGATTTTAACTCCTATAGGCAAGCTATCTAAATGCCGATTTTAACCCCTATAGGCATAATATCTAATATTGGATTGGAAACAGGCAGGATTTTACTTGGGAATTCCTATAGGCATGGTTTCTATACGTTATACTAATTTTAACATTACGTACATGAGATCTGCTTATAGCCGCTTAGATTCTAAAGCATGATATCTAAGTGGTAACAAAAGTGCATAATTTTAAATAAAGTCATTTAGGCAGGTTATCTAGATGTGAAGTTGAACGTATAGAATTTGAAATAAATCCTATAGACATGGTGTCTAATTGCAGAATTGATCATGCAGGACTAAAAAGCAGTCCTGTAGGCATACTTTCTAAATTGCACAATTGAATCAAAAATCCTATTGGCATGTTTTCTTCCCTTGAGCATGCATAATTACCCATCCCTTTTTCAGTAGCCAACCCCTGAGTGTATATTACAAATTATTACAAACCAAAAATAATGAATTACATCAAAAATAAAAAAATAAGTTACAACCAGAGGAAGCCTGATTCTTGACTTCCTCTCTGAGTTAGGGAATAAACCACCTCAAAATGCCATGTTTCAAGGCCTTTCTCAGACCTGGGTGTGTCAAAGTTCCCTAAGGGTCTCAAATGACCCCGGGCAGTGCTTACACCCAGGTTCACAGAACCAGATAGAGATGAGTGCAGTGTGGAAGAGCCAGCCCTTATGTGTCCAAGTTCAGAGGGAGCTCATGGGTCCCAAAGTAAGGCTCACATAAGAGGGGCAGAAACTAAGTCTAAGAGTATGGTGGAAGTGCAGTAATAAAATTTTAAAACTGAGGGGGGAAAGGAGAGGGGTAAAGGGTGATGGGAAAAAAGTTATAGTAATGCACATAGTTAATAATTTCATACAAAGGGGGTTATGGGTTGGAAATACAATGCAAAGAGCACATGTACTTAGGTAGGGATCAACTTTGGGCAGGCACAACAATAGAAGGTGCTGGCATGCCTATAAACTAATTAGAACACACTACATCTAGAGGAGACATAGAGGTTATGATCCCCGGGGGATCAGGTTTGGGTCATGCACAACAATGTCTAATGCTGTCATGCCCCAAACCAACCATAGATACCAAACACATTGGGGATGGGGATTTAGGATTCATAAGCCATAATAATAATTGACAGAATTCATAAGAAAGCATTCATTCAGAATAGAAAGGGTAGATTACAATATACTTAATAATGGAACTTGATTAAACACAAGAAGGAAACAAGTAGGGTTGAAGGAAATAATAAAGAAACATGTTGTTGTTGATGCTGAAAATTAGCTAGAACATACCAATAATAGCTTCCCACAGCCAAGCCTTGTCTTTCAACTGGCAATGTACAGTAGCAATACAAGTAGCAACAGAGAAAAGAGAGAGATTTTAGTAGAGTGTGTGTCTAAACTCAAGCATTTTATTCCTTGTGTTCGTGTCTTTGAAAGATGAGGGGTGCAGGGTATTTATAGCTTTTGAAAACATTTGAGAAGTAAGGTAATAAGTAAAGTTTCAATACAAATATGGAAATAATCACAGTCAGAATCAATTAACCAAGAGGATCCCCTTTAATTAAGAGATCACTTGTTTAACGGACAGTGACAGGCTCAAAATAAGAAAAGAAAATCAGTTTGTAAGCTGAATGATTATTGCCATAAAAGGAGTAGTAAAACCATTGAGTAAGTAATCAAGTCTAAGTACAGAAATATCTCAATTTGGGAAAGGACTCAGCAAGGCAAAAATAAGGAAAGGAATCAATTAACCTTGATAGGCGGGTGAAATTAGAATTCATAAAAGAAAGGTTTTGAAATCAGTCACAAGATTGGAGATCAATCAAAGAAGTAACATGCTTCTGCACTTCAGTATTTAAACAGGGTGAGCAGGAACACCAGACATGCGAGGACAAATTCATTGGCAAAATAAACAGCATACAACAATAGGTATAACACTCAGTAGTAAAGCAAACCTTCGAAGCATAGTAATCGGGTAGGTCAGGTCACATTGAGTCAATAATAGAGTGATAGAACATGCAAAGGTTTCACAGCACCAGGTAAGGAAAACCCTTTGAAAAATTAGGGTTTCAGTTATAGTCAAGTTTTAAAGATAATAGGATCCTAAAATTAGAGGAATCACATAAAGGAAAAAGAGATTCTGAAACAAAGAACTTCAAATCGAGTCAGGTATTCAAACGAACCATTTCAGACCTAAAGACATAGTTTCTTTCAACAATAGTCGAGCCTAAAAGATAATAAAAAATAGATCAATCAAAACTTAACCAAACAAACACTCATCTAACAAATAACTTTTTTTAGAACTCGACTGAGACCTAAAAGAAATTAGGGTTTTCAACAACAATGAGTTTGAAAGATGGTAAACAGACAAGTCAAGCAAGAATTTAAACAAACAAGTACACATCTTAAACATATTAAAAGTCAGTGAAGAGATTTTGAAATAACTTAACAGGAAAACCCTAATCAGAAAAGGCAAAGAGTCATTTTTGAAAGCAAAATTGAAGAAACTTCGAGAAGAGGCTTAAAACCGCATAGCGCACATGGATCTAAGGTAAACTTGAAAGAAGTCGAAAAGGTATTAGAGATTAGTGTTTCAGAAGAACCCAGAAAAGGTGAGAGAGGCTTTGTAAGTTACCGATCTAGACAGGAGAGTCAAAGGTCTGACTCGAATGGCCATGGCTGGCCGGAGAAAGGTCAGAGATGACCGGAGAAAGGTCATCGAGCAAAGACTGCACCAAGCCCCATCAGAGTCTGGTCATGTGACCACAAAACAAAACACGTAGAAGCCATGAAAGGCTGGTACAGGTCTCCGATGACCTCGAAAGGCCATGGACTAGGGTGGATTAGGGGGGCAGCGGCGTCTAGGATTTGGGGTTGTTGTAGAGAGGATTTGGGAGAGAAGAATAATTCAAGGGTGGCGGATTGTGAATAATGAATTAGGTTTAGGGGGTCTTTTGGGCATAATTAGCAAAGGGCATGTCACGACCCGAATTTTCCACCCTCGGGAGTCGTGATGGCACCTACTAATATGAGCTAGGCAAGCCAAATCTTTATTTACTTACCTTATTATCCAATTAATTCTTTTTAACGATTATAAGGCGTTAACGTGATAACAACAAAAATTTAGATTTTAGTAGAATACAACAATAAAATGAAATATCAGGAATCTATGTCTATTACAATTACTCAAGCCTTAACCACCCAAAACCTGGTGTCACAAACAGTCTAAGGTTCACTACACACAAAGTCTGAAGAAATAACAGTACACTGTTTCTGAAATAAGGAAAATGAAACAGGGAATAGAAGATAGAGGAGACACAAGGGCCTACGGACGCTTGCAGGTCTACCTTAGATCTCCACGTGGACTGAAGTAGCCAATTGATCTACTGTCCAAAGTCAACAGCACTGGGATCTGCACAAAAGAGTGTAGAGTGTAGCGTCAACACAATTGACCCCATGTACAGGTAAGTGCCTAGCCTAACCTCGGTGAGGTAGTGACGAGGCTAGACCAGACTACCAAGTAAACCCGTACAGTTATATAACATAGAGCAGAAAGTAAACAAGAATAAGCAAGTAAAGATGGGAGGGGGAAACATGCTTCGGGTAATAGCGGGAAACAACCAAATATCAAGAGAATTATAAAGGAGCCACAAATCCAACTACCAACAAGGATATGGAAAACAAAGGCAGATTTCAATTTCTTTTCACATCTTGTTGCAGGTGTGCAACCCGATCCCATTTCGTGTATCTCGTGGCAGGCGTGCCACTCGCTCCCATTTCATGTATCTCGTGCCAGGCGTGCCACTTGCTCCCATTTCATTTAGCTCATGGCAGGCGTGCCACCCGCTCCCATTTTATTTATCTTGTGGTACCGTACCACCCGCTCCTATTTCATTATATCTTGTGGTTGGCATACCACCCGCTCCTATTTCAATTATCTTATGGTAGGCGTACCACCTGCTCCCATTTCAATTATCTTGTGGTAGGCGTACCACCCGCTCCCATTTATAAACCAATGATAACCACAAAGAATCCTGACAAAGGAACAAGAGCAATATAAGGACTTCCCGGCAAGGGAACATTTATATTTCAACAACATCCCGGCAAGGGAATAATGATATTTCAACAATATCCCGGCAAGGTAACTCTGATATTTCAACAATATCCCGTCAAGGGAACAATGATATCAAAACAAATAGCCCGGCAAGGGAACAATGATGATAATAACATGTGAGGCATGATAAACCACAACAGAGTCATAACTACTACAATACATGACTCACGGGCATGCTTGACACCGACGTATAGATACTCGTCACCATGCCTATACGTCGTACTCCCCAATTAACACGTAGTAAATGGACACAACTCCTAATCCCTCAATCTAAGGTTATACCAAACACTTATCTCGATGCCTGAACACAATTCACGCTTTAATTATAGATTTACCGTTTGATTCCACCACCAATTCATTCATATCTAGTCACAAGTTACTTAATTACATTAATAAATGCTAAATGAATCAATTCTAATGCATAAAAAATGAATTTTCCAAAGTGGTACCCAAAAGCAAAAATTGCCCCCGGGCCCACATGGTCAAAACCCGAGGTTCGAACCAAAACTCGATCACCCATTCCCCTACGAACTCAAATATATAATTTATTTTGAAATCGGACCTCAAATCGAGGTCCAAATCCAAAATTTTTGAAAAACCTAGGTTCTACCCATAACACCCAATTTACCCCATGAAAATCCTTGCTTTGAAGTTGAAATCATGTTGAAAGATATTAAGAATTGAAGAAAGTCAGCTAAATATGACTTACAATTGATTTGGAGAAGAAGAAATCCTTGGAAAATCGTCTAAGTGTGTTTATGGTTCGAGAGAATGTGAAAAATGGGTTAAAAATTGTCTAAGAATAAAAAGTTGCAGTTCTCTGATATGGGAATTGTAAACAAGGGTTCACAATTCCTCTACTGGCTTGGGAATTGTGAAGGGAGGTTGGGAATTGCGAACTTGGGAATTGCGAAAGGAGGTTGGGAAATGCGAACTTGGGAATTGCGAAGGACAGTTGGGAAATGTGAACTTGGGAATTGCAAAGGGATGTTGGGAAATGCAAAGGCTAGGAATTGCAAAGGGAGGTTGGGAAATACGAAGCCTGCGGGGCTGCAATTCCTTAAGTCCAAAATTTCACCCCGTTGCCTATCCAAACTCACCCGAGCCCTCGGGGCTCCAAATCAAATATAACATAACCTCAAAATATCATACGGACTTATTCGTGTACTCAAATCACCAAAATAAAATCATGAACATCGAATTAAATATCAAGATCAACGAAATTTCTCAAAACTTTTTTAAATATCAAATTTGCATTTAAGGTCCGAATCACGTCAAATGGATTTCATTTCTTACCAAACTTAACAGAAATATCTTAAATCATATGTAAGACTTGTGCAGGGTTTCAGAACCAAAATACGGGCCCGATACCAACATGATTTATCAAAATTCATTTCCAAACCTTATAAACAATTTCAGACAATAATTTTCTTCAAAAATTCATTTCTCGGGCTTGGGACCTCAGAATTCGATTCAGGGCATACGCCCAAGTCACATATTTTCCTACGGACCCTCCGGGACCATCAAATTACGGGTCCGGGTCCATTAACCCAAAAACGTTGATTGAAGTGAATTAATTCATTTTATAGTCAAAAATTTATCATTTTTCACAGATTTTCACATATAGGCCGTCCGGCTACGTGTTCGGACTGCACATGCAAATCGAAATGCTAAAAGAGGTTTTTAAGGCCTCAGAATGCAGAATTCATTTAAAACAAGTGATGCCCTTTTGGGACATCACAAGGACGCCGGTGGCCGTTGACTAAATGATCAACGGCTGAGATTTAAAGGGTTAGGTGGGGATCCGGGTATGGGTCAATTTTATTGGGTTAGGGTCGGGTACGAGTAGGAATTGGGTCAGGGTAAATTGGGTTTAAATTGGGGTAAGATTTAGGCCATAAGTTGAATGAAATCTGACTAGATTTTAAATAGCCATTTTCCCCATTTGATTTATAAAAATAATAAAATAATTTTTGGAAATAAATTAAGGGTATTAAAATGATTTATAGCACACAATTAACTATTTAAAAATGCTAGACTTAATTTTATGAATATAAAATACAATTAAATCTAAAAAGGGGCTAATATTGCAATTATATGCACTTTAGCTTAAAAATACTAACTAAATTTGTAAAAAATATACAAAAATTACCTTAGACATATATTAGCATAAATATAAAATTTCAACAGATGAATTACCAAAGTAATAATTTTAAAAATAATTATTAGATTTTTATGGATAAAATAGGGGAGGATAAATTGATTTAATTTTTTTTTAAAATTAAGAAAAAATAAAGAAACACTTGGATATGGTGATATATGCATACATATGCTATTTTGAAGGTACTTTTCATATAAAATATATATAGGGAAAATTGGGTATCAACGGGTGCCCTTATTTACCCGTGAAGGATGAAAAGGTTGTGGGGTAAAGATATGATGGCCAAATTTTGATCGAACGAAATGGTTTGAAGATGATTGGTCACGTCCTAGCTTCTGAGCAGCCTACATATCCCCGGTTTTTCAGGAATTAGGCCATATGTAGTTCAGGATCATTTTGGCGGAGTATACTGATAGGTATTTTCCAAGAACGGACACAATGTTTTGGTCAGGGTGAATGAAAGGCTTATGGAAGTAGTTAGGCCTGACATGGCTGCAGACGTTGGAGCGGAAATGCTCCTACCGGGATGGCTGTTGCTTGCCGGTTTACCTGCAAATAAGTAATACAAGCATATATTATGCGTAAATTTATACATAATGCAAATTCCCGTCAGACCATGGATGTTGTCTTCGGAAAGTTATGGTAACGTCTTTAGACCATGATATCCTGGTCCATGAGGTGTATAATAAAGGATTCGCAGGCTATGAAATGATGCTCTCGGGCTATGAAGATGGTGCCTCCGAACCATGGTGCCTTTGGATAATGATATGCAAAAGATTGAAATAGATCCTCAGGCCATGGCATCGTGTTCTCGGGTTATGAGGATGGTGCCTCCGAAGATGACGCCTTTGGATAAATTAGTGATATTTTAGCCCATGAAGGATGTAGTAGCATGTGGCGATATTTCAGCCGTGCAATGTTGCGATCTTTCAGCCGTGTAATGTGGCGATCTATCAGCCATGCAATGTGGTGATCTTTCAGCCATGCAATGTGGAGATCTTTTAGCCGTGAAATGTGGCGATCTTTCAGCCGTGCAAATATGGCGATCTTTCAGCGATGCAACATAAATGCAGATAGAGGTAGAGCTTAACCTCGAAAGCAGAATAGTAGCCTTATGCAGGTTGGAAGGCAGAATGGTAGCCTTATGCAATGAAAATGTAGAGAGAGGTATAGCTTAACCTTGAAAGGCAGAATAGTAGACTTATGCAGGTTGGACGGCAGAATGGTAGCCTTATGCGATGCAAATGCAAATAGAGGTAGAGCTTAACTTCGGAAGGCAGAATGGTAGCCTTATGCATGTTGGAAGGCAGAATGGTAGCCTTATGCAATGCAAATGGAGATAGAGGTAGAGCTTAACCCTGGAAGGCAGAATGGTAGCCTTATGCAAGTTGGAAGGCAGAATGGTAGCCTTATGCAATGCAAATGCAGATAGAGGTAGAGCTTAAGCTCGGAAGGCAGAATGGTAGCCTTATGAAAGTTGGAAGGAAGAATGGCAGCCTTATGCAATGCAAATGCAAATAGAGGTAGAGCTTAACCTCGAAAGGCAGAATGATAGCCTTATGCAAGAAAGAAAATAGCAAATGGCAGTAGAGTTTCTTAGCTGCTAGCAAATTGCGGAGTGATGATCACTGGGAGCATTGTGACATTTGGAATATTATGGGTGCGTGCTGATAGCAGATGTTGGTAAGTGCAATGGTTCGGAGAATCGTGTTCATGAACAATGTCTGTTATATGGGCGGACAATGCATTCAATGATTTTCTAATCTTTGTGTCTGCATCCAAAGAAAAATCGTGAGTTCTATAAAGGGGGAAAGGTTAGTTAGTATCCCCTAAGGCTCTGCTCATCTTTTATCTGGTGATACTGTCGATGTCATTGGGGTAGTGTTGCCAAGAAAAGTAGTTTTGATGATAGGTATGCACGATTTTGATGTAAAAGTACGACATAAATCTATAATTAAAAAGTTTTTTAGACGAACTGACGACTGTGACGCGGTTCGAGACATTGCAACCTCTCCTACTATAGAATTTTAAGGGTTGTCCTCAAAATTTTGCCCTAGTTTGATGGGTTGACACTTCCGACTGTTGCTTATGCAACGATTGGCTGATATTACTTCAGGATTTTGAGGGTCCTCCTCAAAATTCTTCCCCAGTTTCCGATTTCGGGGGGAAATGAGAATTTTATTGAATTGTGACTGAACCCATAAGGCTGCCTACGTATCCCCTCTTAAACGGGAATCAGGTCATGCATAGTTACATTTACGTCACATAGGGAAAACATAAAGATTACACATAGTAACGCTTGACTGCATCTGAATTAATTGGTTTTGGACAGATTTCTCCATCAATTTCTGCAAGTATAAGGGCTCCTCCTGTCAAAACCCGGTGAACCATGTACGGACCCTGCCAGTTGGGAGAGAACTTCCCTTTGGCCTCGTCTTGATGCAAATTTTTTTTATGTAATACCAACTGCCCTAGTGTGAACTGTTGGGTCTTGACTCTCATGTTGAAGGCTCTGGACATTCTATTCTGATTGAGTTGACCATGAAAACATGTGTTCATTCTTTCCCATCTATAAGAGCTAGTTGCTCATAATGACTCTTCACCCATTCTGCATCGTCGAGATCATCTTCCTGTATGATCCTTAAGGAAGGAATTTTTACTTTGGTAGGAATGACGACTCTATACCATAAACTAGCATATAGGGGGTTGCCCCAGTTGATGTGTGGACTGCGGTGCGATACCCTAATAGAGCAAATGATAACTTCTCGTGCCACTGTTTATGCTTCTCTATCATTTTCTTTATATTCTTATTGGCGGCTTCTACAGCTCCGTTCATTTGAGGTCTGTAGGCTATAGAATTCTTGTTCTGATCTTGAAGGTTTCACATATAGCTTTCATCATGTCGCTGTTGAGGATGGATCCATTATCAGTAATAATTGACTCTGTAATCCCAAATCGGCAAACAATATGGTCGCGGACAAAGTTTGCCATGACTTTCTTAGTCACTGCTCTGTAAGATGCTGCTTCGACCAACTTGGTGAAATATTCAATTGCTACTAGGATGAACTGTGTCTGTTAGAAGTGGCATGCTGGATTGGTCCAATAACATCCTTTCCCCAAGCGGTGAACGACCATGGTCAGCTTGTTGTGTTGAGCTTGCTCGGAGGTACCTTTATCATGTCTGTATGTATCTGACAGGGAAGGTATTTTTGGACATAGTGGATGCAGTCTATTTCCATAGTCATCAAAAAGTAACCAGCCCGGAGTATCTTCTTTGCTAAGACAAACCGTTTATATGTGGACCACAGGTCCCAGTATGAATTTCCTCCAGCAGCTTAGATGCTTTCTTTGCGTCGACACACCTCAGTAGTCCCAAATCAAGAGTCCTCATATATAGGATTCCTCCGCTTATGAAAGAAGCTGTTGGATAATCTCCGAAGTGTGTGTTTCTGAGTATGATTGGCAAGCTCCAGGTACTCTCCTTTTGCCAAATATTCCTTAATATTGTGAAACCAAGGGTTTCCGTCTGCTTCCTCTTTAACATGGGCACAGTAAGCTGGCTGATTATGAATTTTCACTGGAATATGATCAGTGAAATTCTTATCCGGATGCTATATCATAGATGATAGGTAGCCAAAGTATCGGCGAACTTATTTTGGACTTTGGGGACATGCTGGAACTTCGTCTTTGTGAACCTCTTTCTCAATGCCTATACATGATGTAGATACGGGAGTATCTTGGAGTTCTTGGTTGCCCATTCTTCACACACCTGATGCATGAGTAAATCTAAAACTTCAATAAGTAGAAACTCTTGAACGTTTATGTCAATGGCCATCTTGAGCCCTAACATGCAAGCTTCATACTAGGCCATAAAGTTGGTGCAGGGGAACCTGAGTTTGGAAGACACCGGATAATGCTGACCGGTTTCTGACACCAAGATTGCTCCTATGCCAACTCCTTTGAAGTTTGTTGCTCCATCAAAGAACATTCTCCAACCATCGTAGGATTCTACAATGTCTTCTCCTATGAATGATACCTCTTCATTGGGAAAATATGTTTTCAAAGGTTCATATTCTCCATCCACGGGCCTTTTGCAAGGTGGTTTGCCAGTGCTTGTCCTTTGATCGCCTTCTGGGTTATTTATACAATATCGAATTCACTTAGCATGATTTGCCACTTAGCTAGCTTTCCAGTAGGCATGGGCTTTTGAAATATGTACTTTAAAGGATCCATCCTTAATATGAGATACGTGGTATAGGCACAGAAGTAATGTCTCAACTTCTAAGCTACCCAAGTCAAAGCACAGCAGGTGCATTCCAAAAGAGAATACCAGGCTTCGTAGGACATGAAATTCTTGTTGAGATAGTAAATGGATTGTTTCTTTCTCCCTATTTCATCATGCTGCCCTAAAACACAACCGAAGGCTCCATCAAGTACTGCGATGTAGAGTAATAGGGGTCTAGTTGGCTCGAGCGGGACCAAGACTGGTGGTGTTGGCAGGTATTCCTTGGTTCTATCGAAGGCCTTTAGGCAGTCATCGGTCCATTTGGTAGCAACGTCCTTCTTCAACATCTTAAAGATTGGCTCACAGATAACTGTAGACTGTGCTATGAACCGGCTAATATAGTTAAGTCTACCTAAGAAACTCATTACATCCTTCTTGTTCTTCAGCGGTGGTAGTTCTTGAATGGCTTTGACCTTTGATGGATCCAGTTCTATTCCTCATCGGCTCACAATGAACCCAAGAAACTTTCTGGCTGGAACCCCAAGTGCACACTTTGTGGGATTCAGTTTCAAGTTGTACCTTCGCAATCTGTTAAAGAACTTCCTCAAATATTCCATGTGATCAATGGACTTCTTGGACTTGATGGTAACATCATCCATATATACCTCAATTTCTTTGTGTATCATTTCATAAAAAATGGTAGTCATGGCCCACATGTATGTGGCCCCTACATTCTTCAGGCTGAACGTCATCATTTTGTAATAATACATTTCGTACGGCGTAATGAAAGCCATTTTCTCAGCATCTTTCTCATCCATATAGATTTGATGATGACTGGTGAAGTAATCAATGAATGACTGTAACTTGTGCTTGGCGTAATTGTCGATCAGGATGTGTATATTTGGTATGGGGAAGTCGTCTTTTGGACTTGCCCAATTGAGATCCAGTAGTCGACACAGACTCTGACCTTCCCATCCTTCTTGGGCACTGGCACAATGTTGGCAAACCATGTTGGATACTCAACTACCCTGAGAACCTTAGCTTTGACTTGCTTAGTGACTTTTTCCTTGATTTTCAAACTCATATCAAGCTTGCACTTCTTGAGCTTCTACTTTACTGGCGGCCATGTCAGATCAGTTAGCAGTTTATTGTTCACAATAGATGTACTTAGACAAGTCATGTCATCATATAACCAGGTGAATATGTCCTCATATTCCTTCAGAAATTCTATGTACTCTTTCTTTTCTGATGGTGACAAGTGAACGCTAATTTGTGTTTCATTGACATTTTCTGTATCTCCCAAATTAGCAATTTCTGTTTTGTCTAGGTTGGACTTAGGTCTGATCTCAAAGTTCTCAACTTCTTTGATGGTCTCCTTGGGTTTGTCATCTTCCTCTGAATCAATGTTTGTTTGTTGCATTGTCTCATTGCATGTCACAATCATTGGTTCATTAAGATAAGTAATAGTAATGCTGTATAAATAAAGTAATAAGAGAAAAATAATAATGAGTGTTGATTCTTAAGAAAAAATCAAAATGTTTTGATAAATTCCATAACTGTTTTGAACATTGAAGATCTTATTGTAGAAGTCAAAATGCGAAAAAGAAAAATTATCTAGTAAAAATAAAAATAGTGCCTGATGCTTGTTTTGGCCTTGCTACTCCGACGCTCGCCGGGCTCTGATGGTCTTGATGGTCCAATTGTTGAGGTATGCTCCTCTACTCATAGCTTGTATGGGAGGACCTTCCTCCCCCTCCTCCTCGAAAACAACATAGCAGTCCATGTCATTATCTTCTAGGAACAAGTTCTTCATCGCTGCTTCTTTGTCTGTTGCATAAACAATGTCAGCATGTTAGAAAGTATGCTCCAAAGGCAGTATTGGCTGTTCCAGTGGATAGTAAGGACTGTGCCATGGTGGTGACCAGTTGTTGAATTCTTCCCGAGTGTACTCGTATCCCAGACAGAAAGTAGTGTCGTGCTTTTTGAGCTTTATGGGTTTAGTAATTCCCTGGAGGTTCTTACCAAGCACCTTGCTAGGTTTGTACTCACTCCAATTGAATATACTCTCGATCTTGTTGTTCCACCATTTATCTTTATCTACAACATTGACACGCATGATGTGGTGGTAGGTCTCTCCACCTAGTTTTCTTCTTCCCCTTATCGCCGGAACGGTCTGACGACTGTATATAGGATTGCTGCTGTTACTGTTCCCGGTGATTACATTCAAATTTTACAGCCTGATGCGGTGTTGAATCCACGACCCCTGCAGAATGAATCCAAGGGCTCCCTAACAGCAGGTTATAGGATAATGGCACATCTATCACATGAAACTCTACCTCGAACCAAGTTGGTCCCATCTGCAGACACAGGGCAGTCTCACCGATGGTGGACCTCTGAGACCCGTCAAAAGCTTTCACATTGATTGCTCCTTCTTTTATGTCGTGCAGTCCTTTACCCAGCTTCTTGAGTGTTGTCAATGGACATATATTAAAGCTAGAACCCCCATCGATCAGGATCCTAGTGATGAGTAGTCTTCACATTGCACGGTGATATACAATGCTTTATTGTGACCTAACCCTTCAGGCGGCAGCTCGTCCTCATAGAAGGTGATTTTATGGCTTTCTAAGACTTGTCGTACCATATTGGCCATTTCTCCACCGATGATGTTACTTGGCACGTATGCTTCACTCAACATCTTCAATGGAGCATTTTTGTGTGCCTTGGAATTCTGCAGCAATGAGAGGATAGATATTTGAGCTAGTGTTTTTTTTAGCTGGTCGATGACTGAATACTCCTTGGCTTGTATCGTCCTCCAAAGGTCGTTTGGACCTGTTTTAATAATGACTGGCCGGTTAGAAGCTTGCTTACTCGAATTAGCTAAGTGTTCCGGGCTATAGACTCTTCCAGTCCTTATCATACCCTGTGTTGCAATAGTCTTTTCGAATCTAACTTTGCCTTTCCTCCTAGCCTTGGCCATATAATCCGAAGGGATAGATTTTGCATGGAATGAAGACGCTACTGGAATTGGTGCGACTACCTTTACTTCAAATGGGATATGCTCTTTGGGTGGTAAAACTGCAACCTCAAATGGTGCTGGTGTTTTTGCTCAAGAGGGATGGACACATCTACCTTAGAAACCTCGGACGTTTGAATCTGGACTATGATGAGGTTGAGAGTGACTGCTGGCTTCTTTGGATTATCGCCTTCCGCGATCAACCCGATGGATCCCTCGGTATCCCAATCAGCTTCTATTTTAATCATGTGAACACCCTCGATTTTGTGGTCTGGCAAGGGGTTGTTGTAAACATTCGGAGCAACAGCCTTTGCTACAATGACCTTTTTATCAATCAGGGATTGTATCTTGTCTTTTAAAGAACTACATTCGTCAATAGTGTGTCCCTTCATGCTAGAGTGGTATGCACAAAATTGTTTTGGGTTAACCCACTGAGAAGGGTTCTCAAGGGTTGAATTAGGGATGAGGGTAACATAACCAGCTATTTTGAGTCTCTCATATAGCGGATCAATGGGTTAAGCAATGGCTGTGTATTGTTTTGGGGTCCTCCGACCAAAATTAGGCCGAGGCCTAGGGAAGTTTTGGCATGCGGGGGTGATTTTGTAATGAGATGGTTAGGCATTGTAAACTTGGTAGACATGTACGGGTTGGGAATATTTGGGCGAGGTAGGTTGATATATGTGAGGTGGAGGTGACTAATAAGTTGGTGCTGGGGCTTAGTAGTTTGGAGCTGTCTGATATGTGAGTGGAGGTATAGGGTAGGTTTGGTATTTGAGGGGAGACTTGGTCCTTTGTGCAACCATTATGGCCCCCACGTCTCTCTTCTTAGACCCACAACCAGATTGCAAGTCCTTATTTGTGGCTTGTAAGGCCTCAAAGTTTGTAACTATGCCGCTTTTGATACCTTTTTCAATCCGTTCCCCCAACTAGATGCTATCGGAAAACTCATGATTTTCAATCAACATTAGCCGTTCAGAATACTATGGGTCCTGAGCCCGGATAAAGAATTTGTTCATCTGTTCCTCCTCTAAGGCAGGTCTGACCTTAGTAGCTTCTGACCTCCAGCGAGTAACATACTTGCGAAAAGTTTCTGTAGGCTTCTTCTTCAGATTCTAAATGTAGAATACATATGGTGCATTTTCTGTGTTAAATCTGAACTTGTCCATGAAATCAGAGGCCATACCTACCTAACTCGACCATTTATTAGGATCCTGACTGATGTACCAGGATAGTGCATCTCCTTTTAGACTCCTTATGAACAGTTTCATGAGGATTCTTTTGTCCTCTCCTAACCTAACCAGCTTGTCACAGTATTTTCTCAAATGGACCCTTGGATCACTTGTACCGTCAAACATCTCGAACTTGGGAGGTTTGTATCCCTCTGGTAGTTCGATATCTAGTTGTATGCAGAGATCTTCATAGTTCAACCCTTTAATACCTTTACTTCCTTCGACGCCTTGGATTTAGCTAGTTAACTTCTTAAGCTCTTCAGCCAAGTTTCTGATGAGTAGATCCTTTTCTTTGGACTCAGGGGTGCAAGATATAGGTTGGGTGGAGAGTGGCACGGTCTCCACATAAATGGGGATTGTTGTGGTGGCCGGGTGTGTGGGTGTGGAAATGGTCATTTGCGGAATTTTATGGTTCAGGGATGAGTAACGGATTGTTGTTTGAGTGTGGCAAGTGTTGCATTGGTTCTTTGTTAGAATAGTGGGATGATTTGTTTGCTTTTGTGGAGGTATGGGATTTTGGCCGTTGGGGTAGATGGTGTCTAGGGTGCTGAGGGAGAAGGATAGGTTGGCAAGGTTCTAAACCTGATCAAGCTCTTCTTGAAACTTTAACAATTTCTGCTCAAGTCGTGACACATTTTCATTAGGAACCCGAATACCACGACCATCAATGGCCTCTGCTGTTGTGATCTCCTTTCTGACGTTCAAATCTTCCATTTTGCCATTGTTTTTGTTCTTAACATGACTTAGAGGAGAAGTGGGTGGAGGGCCCTTGGATCTTGTGGAATAGGATGATGTTGCTAGAGTGAACGAACTAACCTTTGGGGCGGAGAATAAAAAAATTAAAACAAAAAGATAACCAAGTTAGTGAGGATCATAAAAATGTTGCAATATTTAAACGCTTAGTGCAGGAATATAAAGCGTGTTCTAATTTTGGAGCCTCATTGTGACCAAGGTAGGCCTAGCGACAAGTTGACTAGGAGAACTTAGGATGTTAAATGCCTCATTTTAGTGATAAAAAATAGACGAATCCCAAAACGACACTAAATAAGCAAGAAATAAAAATCACTAATGGCCATTGGCCTTATTACATTCATAAAGCGAAAAAAGTAAATTCCTATCTACTTGGTCCCAGAAGGACCTTCCTCAGGTTGAATGCTTTCTTTGATCAGATCCTCCAGTTCTCGTAGGTTCACCAGTAAAAATGCCTTTGCCAGGTGTTCCCCTTCGTTTCCCTCAGCGTTCTGGCAGTCAATGACTCTCTTCCTCACTTTTCCTTCCAATTCCAGTAAATTGTATTCAAGATATTCCAACTTTTTGCTAGCTTTGGCGGCCCTCTCTTTCCACTCATTGATTTGGTCATTTGAAGGAAGAATCCTCCACCAGACTAGAAAGAGTGGGGGCGTGCTTATCATACCAAAACTAGGGACCTCGTGCCTTATTTTTTGCAAAACAAAATGGCTAGACCCTACCTCCACCAGACTTGACTATTTAATACCAACAATTAGCATGACACATTTTAGTTCTGTAAATAATTGCACAGAACATGGTGATGTCTGTTTGAGTTTAGCAAAACCCAGTGGACTTTGGAAAGGCTATCTTGAAGGATCATTATGCGGACAACATAATTGACCCAGCTAGGTTTGACCATGATGCATTCACAGTTTAAACAGATTAAGGTGTCTATAAGGTTTTAGACTGGTACCCTTGATCAGACAGCTCAAGGGTAAGGCACGGAACTGTCGACTACTTGATCGACTAGTTTTACCATAAATATGCCTTTCCGAATTTAGGGGGTAATAATATAGGAACGGCGCAACCACTCATTATAAGCGTTTCTATAGTATTTGTTTTGGCACGAGAGGAGTATGATGTTGAGAATGATTATGCAATAATTAAAAAGCAGGTTGTCAAGTATTTGCATGTTAAGAAAGCAATAAATACAACAGTTTATAATTTAAAATAGCAATAAAGAAAAGAAACAAATAAGGTAAGTCAGTTTTGCCTTGTAAAAGAGATTAACGCTTAAAAAAGGATTTTAAACAAGTAATTGCATATAAAGGGAAAGCACAAATTCAAAAGTACAATCTGAAACTATAAAAGCACAATGTCCCCAATAGAGTCGCCATGCTATCGCGCCCCCGTTTTTCCCTCCTTGCATCGGGAGAATCGGGTTAATGACATTTTGGGTATAGGACAACTTGTTCCTTTTGGGAACTAGGTTTTTTACATTTTTGAAAAGTCACCAACTAATGATTTATGGTGTATTAGGACACCTACAAGGTTCACTTCTAAGTTTGATTGATAACCAGAGATAGGATAAGGGCTTGAAATTATCCTAAGGGGAGGTGTTAGGCACCCCTCATGATCTACTAGTGTGGTTCCCGGCTAGATGGTTCTTTGTGAATTTGGTGAAATTGACATGTAAACAGATAAGGCTCAAGTAAGAGGGGATTTTACTACACAAATGTTTGAAAGTAAAGCCAAGTTTGAAAGAGCAATCATTAAAAGGCTGATTTTTGACAAGAAGTTATAATGCTTTAAAAGAAAAGGAAAGAGATGGAGGGGGGTCCGAGGTTTATTTATAATATGTATCATATCAATGCAATACCCGGTAATCACTACTCAAAAAACGGGCTACACATGGTATTAGCGCACTAGTCATCAAATCCATATCTACCCTTCTCACCCCGTTAAGGTACTAAAGAGCGGATTGGTCTCGCCTACTAGTGCATACTATTACCCGTCCCACTCCTATCAGTCCTAAAGGCACTTAGGACTACTATTCCTAAAAGCGAGGGATATTAGGTTGACTTTGAAGTTTCAAAAGTGAGAAATCTAAGGCGACATGCAAAACACATAATACTGCACGTTAGAGGAAGCATGCAAACAAATAAAAGGCTCATGTGTACTTCCTCAAGCAAAAAATATGAATAACATGACTTAAACATACGTTAAGGTCTAAATCCAAAACTACTAAGGAAAGGGGATTTTAATTTGTTGAGGCACACCAGTTTATTACGTAACTCAGATAAGAAGTCCGAACTAGGCCTGCTTGCTGGTCGTAGCAATTACTGGTTAACAGAAACGGGCTCAGTTTTATTAGTTATCCCCTAAGGCTTGCCTAAGTGTTTGGGGGAGCTCTTATGAACATGGTATCTATTATTGATTAAGAATGTGACAAGCAATAACGAACTAAAAATGAATGGTTTGAGATCCTATAGGCATGTTTGCTAAATTGTATTAAATAAGGAGATTAAGTTACTAAAGCTGGTTTAGAATAGACTAATTTAAAAATTCGACTAGTTTCAGATTTTGCAGACGATAGTGTCAACTATCGCTTATTTTAATCCCTATGGACATGATATCTAACATTGCGGATATTAACCCCCATAGGCATGATATCTAGCTGAATGATTTTAATTCCTACAGGAAAGCTATCTAAATGCTGATTTTAACCCATGTAGGCATAATATCTAATATTGAAATGGAAACAGGCAAGATTTAACTTGGAAATTCCTATAGGCATGATTTCTCTACATTATACTGATTATAACATTGTCGATGCCCCCTTTTTCTAAGGCAAAATCGAGTTTATGATATTTGGGCGGACAACTCTTTTCCTTTTGAGAATTAGGTTTGCAATTTAGAATAGTCGCCACCTAATGATTAAGTGCATTAGGACATTAAGAAGAGATTTAAAAAAAGGAAGAAGAACAAGAGAACGGGTAAGGGCTTGAAATTATCTCGGGGAAGGTGTTAGGCACCCCCCAAGATCCACTAGTGTGGTTCCCGGCCATGCTACAATTGTGACTTTAAATGCAACAACAAGTAAACAAGCAAATACGTAACAACTGAAAAATAAAAGTTAGAGGTATGCTAAAAATTTAGGAGTAGGCGATTTTGTGATTATTTAAAAGAAAGGATATACTAGTGTAGAAAAATGGGGGTCAAATAATTGGTGCAAATAATCAAACAAAGAAATGAAATGGGGCGGAAATTTGGAAAAGAAACAATACTGGAAGTTAAATAACTAATGGAGATTTTAAATGATTAAAGTAAAAGACGGGGCCTAAAAGAACTGAAACTGACAGGTTTTTTTTAAATTCTAAAAAAAGAGAAGTAAACACATAAAGAGGGAGGGGTCCTAGGTTTATAAATAATATGGATCACCCCAGGCAACACCTGGTAACCATTTATACACGTGGTATTATCGCGTGATCATCATATCCATGTCTACCCTTTCCCACCCCGTTAAGGTACTAAATTGTGGAAGGGTCTCGTTACTTGTTGCATGCTACTACCGGGTCTCGTTACTTGTTGCATGCTACTACCCACCCCAATCCTATCAGTCTCAGAGGCAGTTGGGGATACTAATCCTAAAGGGAAGGGATATTGGCTTTTCAAAGTTTAAAGGGACAAAAATCTAGTGCGACAAACAAAACACATAATAGTTAAAAAGGGAAAACACATAACAGTTAAAGGCTCAAATAGGCCTCCTCATTAAAAGCAAAAATTGTTTGGCATGACTTACAGGTACTGATTAGGTCTTTAATTAAACTTAAATGTTAAAGGGGTGGCTGATTTATCACATATTTTCATATAAGAAGTCCGAATTAGGCCGGCCTGCTGGTTGTAATTATTAAAGACTGGTATAGTTAGTTAATTATCAAATGGTTTGCCTATATGAGGCCTATAAGCATGATATGTAACAATGCCGAAGGCGTACTGATTTTAAAGAAGGGTTACTGGTATTATAAACAAAAGTTCTGCAGATTTCAAACGACCTTGCTATTGATTTTAAACTCATAGATGAAATAGACGAAGTTGATTCAGTTGATTACATCCTACATGCATGATTTCTAAGCACTGTTGGTTTTAAGACGATTACTAAGTGCAGGGGTCCTATAGGCATGGTATCTAGAATGAGGTTGATTATTGTTAAACCTATGATTATTTTCCTAATGACAGACATATATGTAGAGATGCAGAAACAAAACTATGAGCATGATTTCTATATGCAGAAATTTATAGGCATGGCTCCTAATGAGCAATGAAACAATCTTATAGGCAGGATTTCTAAATGTAGTGCAGGACTTATACATGATTTATATATGAAGAACTTATAGGCAGGGATTCTATATGTCATGTAATGAAACAAACTATAGGCAGGATTTCTATATGAAAAACCTATAGGCAGGATCTCTATATGCCATAATGAAATGACTTATAGGTAGGATCTCTATATGCAGATACATAAACGAGAAATGTTGTGATTGTAGAAATAAGACCTAAAACATGATATCTACCCCATATGCATAACATGAGAGACCATCCCCCCATTTTTACTATACACCCCATAAGTTATTACAAGATTATTACAACTTGAATGAATCCAGAGAAGTAAATTACATCAAAAATTAAAATTCCAACCAAGGAGAGCCTAATTCAGACTCATAGTCTGAAATATGAAATAAACCAACTTCCAAAGATCATATTTCCAAAGCCTTTCTCATCTTTTGGGTGTGTCAAAGCTCCAAGGAACTTCATGAACCCCAGGTAGTGCGTACACCCAAATACATTGCAGAATGAGATTATAGTGAAGTGTGGAAGGGCCAACCCTCAAATGTCCAAGTTCAGAGGGAACTCAAGGTCCCAAAGCAAGGCTCATAAGAGGAGGCAGAACTTAGAGTCTAAGAGTAAATGTAGGTGCAATAGAGGGGGGGAATTATGGAGTCCAGGGCAGGCTAGTGGTCATGCCCAGCAATCAGGAATACTGGCACACACCTGACCAGCCTATTAGCCAAGTCTTAGGAGTTAGGATCAATTGAAGATCAAGTTCAGACCTGAGCAGTAATTTGGATACTGCCAGCCTAAAACTTTAACTCAGACACATAGAGGGGAATATGGGGTAGGGATTCACAAGAGAAACAAATGCAAGGAAAGAACATACATAGTTTAATCACTGAACATGAAAGAACAGAGTAAACAAGAATGCTGAAACTATAAAGTAAACACATAGAGGTGAGGTAGAGAAGTTAAATCAGACATACCAGTTTCTGGGAAAACAAGTAAAAAGAAATAGTAGTCTTAAAAAGCCAATTTGTAAGCAAGCAGTCCCAAAAGATCTCAAAAAAGCAGAGTGTTGAGAGAGTATTGAACTCAAAGCAGTATTGTAAGTGTGTAAGTTGAAAGTAAAAGTCGAGGTATGGAACTTTAGGATGCAGAAGTTCAAAGTTCTAAAGTTGTGAAGTTTTTTCAAAGCTTCAAGCTTGTCTCAATGCAGAAGGGTCGAGCCCCTCTTATAGTGCAGCAAGTAAGCAAGAAAAAGGAAAGGAAATAACATTGTAATCAGTCGCTCTTTAGTTTGGGGATTCTGATTTCAAACGGGTAAACAATTAAGGAAAGGGATTTGAAAATATATTTTCCTAGTAGTATAATAAAGGGTAAGTACATAGAAGCTATTTAAGGCAAAAAATAATAGTATGCGGTTTGTAAAAAGGGAAAGGGAATCAACCAGTAAAATCACAATTACAGACTTCTACTCGAATAAATCAAGTCAGAAAAGGGGTAAAGAAAGGTTCAATTAGGGAAAATCAGTAACAATCAAGTAAACACCATTAAAGGAATTCAGAATCAATTAGTAGTTGGCAAAACCTTTTTGAAAGAAGAGTCCTTATATATAAAGCGCACAAATATGAATCAAGAAGGGATTGTCAAGTTATTTAGAAGAGAGTCTAATCAAAGAAAAGTTCAGAATCATAAGCAAAAAGGGGTACACGTCCAATTTGTAGACTCACAATGAGTCTGAGAGTTCAGGGTCCCAAAGTGGAACCCTATTTCAAACACAAAAAATCAAAATTGCCAAGAAACCCCCAAATCCTAGGGTTTCAAATTGAATCATCCATAGAGATGAGGAAACAAGCCATTTGTTTCAGAGCCTCAACAAAACCGATATGATAGCATGTTTGGATGACAAAGGAAGAAAAATCATGAAGAACATATTTGAGAAAACTCGGAACCTAAACAAGTTTAGAAGAAGGAGATAATACGAACTTGAACACAAGCAGATGAAGCATGCAATAACATGAATAGAGTCCAGTAAACAAAAATTAAATAACTTAACGGTAAACATATATAGTAAAAGATTAAAAAAAACATAGCAAAGATTAACATGAGTAGCATGTATAGTAAAAAAAAGGTAGAAGACAGTATATGCATAATAAAAGGAAATCACATAGACAGGGTATAGACAAACACACATAAAGCAAAGAAGAACAAAAATCAGAAAGATTTTTCCAAAAATCCTTTCAAAAACCCTAAAATCGGAGAGAGACAATTTTGAACAGAACCTTTTGGTGAAAACACTGTAGATGGCAAGAAAATCATAGATACAGTATAGATATAAGCAAACAACAGTGAAAGAACCTCAAATAGCTTAGGGTTTCAGAGAAACCCTAGAAATGAAAAAGGCTCGGCAACAAGTCCGATCTTGAGTTGGAATGGTCAAGAGTCAGGCTCCTGAGTCTTGAATATGCCGGAGCATGGCCAAAGGAGCCATGAAATCAAAGGTTTGAGAAGATCGGAGAAGGAATCATCGAGGTCAAGCCTTGAAACATCGAACAACCATGGCTTACTGGTAAAGATAGGGGAGTACCAACTATCCATGGTCTGAGAAACCATGGATTCCAGTGAGGTTATGGTCGGAGAGGGTGAGAGAGGCTAGGGTTCNAGGGGGGGGGAGGGTCTGGAAATTAATAAAAGGAAAGGGGGCATTATGGCCATTGATCAAAATAATCAACGACCTGGATCAAAGGGGAGCCGTATGGGTTTTTTGATTGGGTCAGAGTCGGGTAATTTAGGGATTGGGCTGGTATGATTTTGGATTGAAATTGGGTAAACAAATTTAAGGTTAAAATTGAAAGGTAAAAGGGGCTGTAATTGAAATAGAAATGGGGCTAAATATTAAATAGCCAATTTCCCTTTTTATTTTATAAAAATAGTGCAAATAATTTTAAAAGAAAATTAAAGTACAGAGCCAACAAATAACATATAAATATCAATTTAAAAATACTGGGACTAATTTTACAATTATAAAATGCTATTAATCTTAAAGTAGGCTATAATTGCAGTTATATGCAATTTAGTCTTTTAAATACCAAATAAATTTGTAAAAATATACAAAAATCACCTTAATTATATTTTAGTATAAATATGAGAATAAAAAATAAATTATTCACCAAAATAATAATCTTGGGGATAATTATTGGATTTTGTACTGGTAAAATAGATAATAAATTAATTTTAAAGTCTTTAAAAATTTGGAAAATATATCAAAGCTCTTGGGCATGCTTATTTATGCATCTACATGCTATTTTGAAAGTGTTTTGTATAAAAAAATACATAGGAAAAAATTGGGTATCAACAGCTGCCCCTCTTTACCTAGGAAGGATGAAAGAGTTGTCGGGCAAAGATATGATGGCCAATTTTGATCGATTTGAAGAATTTTGACCGAGCTCTGGTTCGTGAGCTGCCTACATATCTCTGGTCTTATAGGAATCAGGCCATATGTAGTTCAGGATCCATCGATGGAATATACTGCTGGAGATTTTTGAAAAACGAACGCAACATTCAGGTTGGGAAGAATGGTCAAAGTCTAGTAGGTTGCGGAAACTGGAGCGGGATCGCTCCTGTTGAGATGGTTGTTGCTAGCTGATGTACCTGCAAATGAACAACACGAACATATATTATGCATAAATTTAAACGTGATGCAAGTTCCCGTTGGACCATGAATGCTGTCTTTAGACGATTAAGATGACGTCCTCGGACCATGACGTCCTGGGCCATGAAGTGCATAATCAAGGATTCGCAGGATATGAAATGATATTCTCAGTCTATGCAAATGATGCCTTTGAACCTTGATGCCTTTGAATAATGCTATGCAAAAGATAAAAGTTGGGTCCTCAGGCCATGTCATGGCGTTCTCGGGCTATGAAAATGGGGCTTTCGAACAATGACGCCTTTTGACAATTTGGCGATCTTTCAGCCCATGAAATGCAGCAGGTTGTGATCTTTCAGCCGATGCAAGATGTAAATAAAAAGTGGTGGTATTTCAGCCATGCGAAAAATAAAGTGGCGATATTTCAGCCGTGCAAGAAAATAGAGTGGCAATATTTCAGCCATACAAAATTTAAATAAAGGTGGCGATATTTCAGCCAATGCATGATTTAAACAAAAAGTGGCACTATTTCTGCCAATGCAGGAATGTAAATAAAGGTGGCGATATTTCAGCCGATGCAGGATTTAAATAAAGGTGGCAATATTTTAGCCAATGCCATATTTAAATGAAGTGGCAATATTTCAGCCAATGTAAGACATAAATAAAAATGGCGATGTTTTTGCCGATGCAGGATTTAAATAAAGTGGTGATACTTCAGCCGATGTAAAGCGTAAATATGAATGGCGATCTTTCAGCCGATGCAGAATCTAAATAAAGGTGGCGTTATTTCAGCCATGCAAAATCTAAATAAAGGTAGCGTTATTTCAGCCATGCAGAATCTAAATAAAGGTAGCATCATTTCAACCATGCAGATGGAGGTAGAGCTTAACCTCGGAAGGCAGAATTGTAGCCTTATGCAATGCAGAAAATGCAGATTGAGGTAGAGCTTAACCTCGGAAGGCAGAATAGTAGCCTTATGCAATGCAGAAAATACAGATGGAGGCAGAGCTTAGTCTCGGAAGGTAGAATAGTAGCCTTATGCAATGCAGAGAATGCAGATAGAGGTAGGGCTTAACCTCGGAAGGCAGTATAGCAGCCTTATGCAATGTAGAAAATGCGAACAATAGTAAAATCTCTTAGTTGATGGTTTGATAGCTGATAGCTGATTGCGATATTGTGGCTGTCGGAGCTGTTGTATGCGGATAGCAAAGGTGAATAAGTGATGGTTCTAAGGGTCGTATTCCCTAAAAGTATGAGTGTATAAATGTATTTGGTGATTTGCAACTTGGGTGCCTGTATCCAAAGAAAAATCATGAGTTTGTAGAGGGGAAAGGTTAGTTCGTACTTCACGTGGACTTCGCTTGCCTACTTGGCTCTGTTTTTAGTGATGTTGTGTATCATTGGGGTAGCATCGCTAAACAAAGCAATTTGATAATATATATGCATGATTTAATAAAGTATAAAAAATAATTTTTTAATAGATGAACCGACGACTGCGACGCGGTTCAAGACATTGCAACCTCTTTTGCTCCGGAATGTTGAGGGTCCTCCTCAAAATTCTGCCCAAGTTTACTGGGTTACTGCTTTTGACGGTTGCTTGCAACGATCGGCTGAAGTTACTTTAAAATTTTGAGGGTCCTCCTCAAAATTCTATCCTAGTTTCCAATTGCGGGGGGAAATGAAAATTTTATTGAATTGTGACCTAACCCATAAGGCTGCCTATGTATCCCCTCTTAAACGGGAATCAGGTCAGACGTAGTTCAAATTACATCATATAGGAAAACATAGGATTACACATAGTAACGCTTGACTGCATTTGAGTTGATTGGTTTCAGCCAAACTTCTCCGTCCATTTCTGCAAGTATGAGGGCTCCTCCTGTTAGAACCCGGTGAACCATGTACGGGCCCTGCCAGTTGGGAGAGAATTTCCCTTTGGCTTCATCTTGTTGTGGAAAGATTTTTTTTCAATACCAGCTGTTCTGGCGTGAATTGTCTTGGCTTGACTCTTTTGTTAAAGGCTCTGGACACACTGTTCTGATAAAGTTGACCTTGGCAAACCCCGTTCATTCTTTTTCCATTTATGAGGGCTAACTGCTCGTAGCGACTTTTTACCTATTCTGCGTCGTTGAGTTCTGCTTCCTGTATGATTCTTAACGAGGGAATTTCTATCTCGATGGGAATGATTGCCTCCGTACAATAAAGCAGTATATAGGGAGTTTCCCCGGTTGATGTGCGAACTGTGGTGCGGTACCCCAATAAAGAAAATGATAGCTTCTCATGCCACTGCTTATGTTTTTCTATCATTTTCCTTAGTATCTTCTTGATATTCTTATTGGCGGCTTCTACGGCTCCATTCATCTGAGGTCTAGAAGTTGTAGAACTCTTGTGTTTGATCCTGAAAGTTTCACACATGGCTTTCATCAAGTCACTGTTGAGATTGGATCCATTATCAGTAATGATCAACTCCGGAATTCCGAATCGACAAACAATGCGGTCGCGGACAAAGTCTGCCATGACTTTCTTAGTCACTGCCTTGTAAGAAGCTGCTTCAACCCATTTGGTGAAATAATCAATTGCCACTAGAATTAACCTGTGCCTGTTTGATGCGGCAGGCTCGATAGGTCCGATGACATCCATTCCCCAAGCGGCGAACAGCCATGGCGAGCTTGTTGCTTTACGCTCGTTTGGAGGCACCTTACCATGTCTGCATGTATCTGACAGCGATGGCACTTTCGAACATACTGGATGCAGTCCGTTTCCATAGTCATCCAAAACTAAACCGCCCGGAGTATCTTCTTGGCTAAAACAAAGCTGTTCATATGTGGACCGCAGGTCCCAGCATGGATTTCTTATAACAGTTTAGACGCTTCCTTTGCGTTGACACACCTTAGTAATCCCAAATCAGGAGTCCTCCTATACAGGATTCCTCCGTTGTGAAAGAAATTGTTAGATAATCTTTGGAGTGTGCGCTTCTGAGTGGGATTTGTAAGCTCTGGGTATTCTCCTTTTACTAAGTATTCCTTAATATCGTGAAACCAAGGTTTTCCATCTGCCTTTACTTCGACATGAGCACGGTAAGATGGTTGGTCATGAATTTTTTCTGGAATAGGATCTATGAAATTCTTATTTGGATGTTGGATCATAGATGATTGGGTTGCCAACGCATCGGCAAACTCATTCTGGACTCTGGGAACATGCCGGAATTCTGTCTTTTTGAATCTCTTCCTCAACTCCTGTACATGATGCAAATACGGGAGTATCTTGGAATTCTTAGTTGCCCATTCTTCTCGGACCTGATGTATGAGCAGGTCTGAATCCCAAATTACTAGCAACTATTGGATGTTCATGTTGTGAGCACGTGATTTTTGCCTAGCGTGAATTACTCCTACAGAATTCTTAGATGTAGGATTTTCCTTTTAATTATTTTATTTTTAGGATTTAATTGCATAATTTTTGTGTGTGTTTGCATTTTGTGTGCATGTTTAATTTGGATAATTCATAAAAAATAAAAAAAAATATTGCATTTGCATTTAGGTTTTAATTTTAAAAATTTGGATTAATTAGTAATCAGGGTTGTACAAAAAAAATACAAAAATCACAAAAATTAATCTTTAGCTTTGAATTTTGTTAGTTGTCATTCATTTTGTTTTAATTAATTGTGTTAATAATCATTTTGGTTTAATTAGTTTAATTAGGTCATAGGATTTAATTCAGATTTTATTTTTAATTTTGAAAAAGAAAAGAAAAGAAGAAATAATAAAATAGAAAAAAGGATTTGAAGAAAAGGTTTTAAAAGGGGAATTTGTATTTGATTTTGGGCCTGTTTTGGTTCAATTCCCACCCCAAATCACCCTTGATCCAAGCCCCAGGCCCAAACTCACGCACCCCAATCCGGTCTACTTCCCCCGATTCCTGAATGACGTCGTATGCTCCCCAGTTGATCTCAACCGTCGAGGTTGGAAGATCTAATGGTTGAGAACTGAGTATCCCTTCATATAATAATGTCCAAAAGCACCCCTACCTCCCCCTTTCTCACCATCTCAACAAAACTCTCAGAACCCTGTAACGCCACCGTCTCCGCCTTCTGCCGCCCGCCAAAAATTGCCCACGGCGGAGGCCAGCGACCAATCTTCCCCAAATTCACACCAAAGCACCATCTCCCCCCCATCATGATTCCTCCATCATCTCCCCTCAAATCCCACCGAAATTCCCAAAAATTCAAAACCCTAGCCGCCGCCCTTGTTTCTTCGGTGGCGGCGCCACCACCCAAACACCCCCAAACTTACACCCTAACTTCCCTAGTTTCCTTTTATCAATTTATTTTCCCTCAAACCTTAGCCTAATCCTCCGAATACCAAAGTGAAATCCAAACCCTAATTTTTTAAAAATAAGATTCTGTTATTATTCTTGCTATGAATTGATTTTATTCGCTCGTTCCCTATGGGGAACAGGCGATTAATATCAATTTAGACCAAGAATCTGAAGGTCTGGAGTTTCGAGCTTCCTTTTTCTTGGTCCGTTTTGATTAAGTTTTTCCTTCATTCTGCTATACTTGCTTCTTTTTCTTTTTCTTTTCATTTGATTGCTCAGTAGATAGTTTTAGTCTTGCATATCTGTTGTTCTCGAAATTAATTCCTGTTAGTTTCACTAAAAATTGAAAATCAGTTCTTTTGTTTGCATATGTCAAATGTCCAGAATTGTTAAGGTGTTTATTGCTAGGATAATTAAATCTTTTTTGTGAATCATTTGGGTCCTTTGGGCTCAATTTCCTTCCTCTTTGTTTTCTTTTTCTAGTTTTTTGCCCACGCAGTCTCATTCACATGAGTTTCAATGCTCAGTGATTACTGCCTTAAGAATTGTGAATTGGGCTATAATGTTTGGACCCATAGTCGAAACAAGGCCCTCCTTTGAACTTGACCCATAACCCCTGTAAGGTTCAGGGGTAAAAATATGGCATTTGGGGGGTAGTTTAGGAAGATTAGGTCAGGGAATCTTGCAGTAACAGATTAGGAAGCCCCTAGAAGCTTCTAGCAAGGGGTGTTAATTTGAATTTCAGGATTTAGATAGTATAACTTGTTTAGCAAGTCAGAAGGCAAGGGACTATTTGGCAAAAATGAAATTTAAAGGGGAGGGGGGGATTAAAGTGCAAAATAAAATTTGAAGTTGCCCTACTTGTTTCCCTATAAAAGGCATTGTATCCTTGCCTTGCAAGTCATATTTTCATAGCCTAAAATTTGAGAGCCTAGAGTTTTAGAGATCAAGATTCTGAGAATTAGAGTCTAGAATTAGAAAAGCTGAAATTAAACAAAAACAATATTGTTTCATTGGTGCTTCTGTTTTCAACTCGAAGAATTCCCCAAATTATTGGAGCTATTCAGTCTTTGCTTGGGTTTGAAATAGATCGAGATTGAACCTATTTGAAGTTCCTTGGTTTAATTTTGATTGGAGAGGGATTTTAGGACTGTTTTTATCTCGATTTTGGCTTTAACTGGGTTGATTGTTGTTGTTGATTCTTAATACTGCCTGCTGATACCCCTTCTCTGCTTTTTGTCTTCAAATTTCTAGGTATTTACTCCCAACTCTGCAGATGTAACTCTTTGTTTGAAGATGAAATAAGAGTCGAGATCTGAACACTGGATTTTATGTTGAATTTTGATCTTATAGACTTTCCATTCCATGAATTACTGTAGAATTAATTAGATTCCACAGCTTAAATTTACTTGAGGATTGTTAAAATGCTGTAAAGAGATGTCTGAGCATGCTAGGTTACTTCAGTTTTTGTTTATACCTTCAAATGCATTGATATCATTCTAGCCAAGATTAATAGATGAACGTTGATGTAAGTGTATGATTTGAAAAGTTATGTTGTCTGCATTAGTAGCTTTAAACTCATCACTAAGACATTGTAGCTAATTTCAAGTGTGTAATAAGTGTGATATTATAAGGAGTTACTATACATTTTTACCACTGGTGTTATGCTTAATTTTGAGTCAGATCTCTGGTGTTTCGAGCCTGGACAACTAGGCTAATAAACTCTATACTGGACTTGTTTTTTCTTACAAGGAAATTGATTTGGTAGTATCTCAATAATTGTTTTAGTTGTTTTAAATTGGATCATGAGCAACTTGTGATTGGAAACTCGTTGTTGTGATACCAAATCAGTAGTTTCTAATCTAAAAGAAAATAATCAAAAATTCAAATTCATTTTTTTCATATACTTGTTATTTGAAATGCAAATAATATAGGAGGCTGCCCAGGTGATTGAAAATGGGCGTGTTTGTTGATACATAAGCCCAAAAAATTGGACAGCTTTTACAACTGAGGCCCCAAAATGTGTTTCTGCTTTTGGGCTGGGGCTCTAGTTAATTTACCACAGCACAGATTGTATACTAGAGTGTCATTAGCTTTGGCAGATTCAAAGTTGGTATATTGGGCCTCTTTTTCAGGCCCAACTTTTAGAAGTAATTTTACATGGGATTTGATTTACCGTAGACTTTAATGTTGGGATTAGTCACATTTCTAATGACCTTTAAATAATGCCTTTTCTTAAGACGGAGTTAAGGCGTACTAGATAACCAAATAGTCTAGGGATCTTCGAGTTTAGTTTCAATACCCTTTTAAAATAAATTTAAGGGGTGCCATGCCAAATAAAATCCAAAATGTGTGGCCCTCTTTAATTATATTCTTTAAAATACTTAGAACTCGGGACGTGCCATTTAGTGAATTTCATGGCCTCCCGCAAAGTTATCAATACGTTAGTCGCTTTAGGCTCGCATTTTAATAATCTATTTTCCTAAACTCGGGTGCACATTTACGTGACCCAAATCCAAATCTCAATGATATTAAAATATATCAAAAACTACGGGTGCATTTATGTGATGTGGTTCGAGATGTGTTTTAATAACATTGCAATTTTCCATAAAATTAAATAAAAGCGGTAAATAATCTAAAAATTGCTCTATAGGCTGAAACATGCACTAAAATTAGGTAATAGGCCGATCATGATATTTTAAGCGACCGTGCTAGAACCACGGAATTCGGGGGTGCCTAACACCTTCCCTGGGTTAACAGAATTCCTTACTCAAGAATTTTTGGTTTGTAGATTTCATTTGGAAAGTCAAAAATTTCCTCGATTTGGGATTCAAAATAAACCGGTGACTTGGGACACCAAATAAATTATCCCAAGTGGCGACTCTGATAAATAAATAATCCCATTTTGAATAATGTGATTGAAAGTGGAAAAACTCCCTTATACACTATTCTTTCGGGGGTGGTGTGTAAAAAAGGAGGTGTGACAGCTCTGGCAACTCTGTTGGGGAAACGAACCCAGAACTTTCGTTCAGGGTTCAAGAATTCGAGCTTAAAATAGCTATTATATTTGGCTTTATCTGTTATCTGATTTTCCGACATATTTCATCCTAATGTGCTAAGTGCTTTACCACTTTGATTTTATTTGAATTGTATATAAACTGCTACGAAACCCTTCTCTTCTCATCTTCGGGGATGTGCTCGCTGGTCGAGACTCCCTATTCTGTTAGTTTCCTACCCTAAAATAAGAAAGAGGCTCGAACAAATTACTAAGCCGAATGGCCTTTTGGTTCCCGGTACATAGCCCCCTCCTCGACTCGAGTTGTCCGCTCGGGTACACAATATAGAATACATACCTAGGGTTTAAACCTAGTATAACAAAGCCTCACGCCGGATCCCTAGTAGGAACGTCTGTTTGAATCATGTGCATTTGACTTAGGGGACTCAACATAGGGGTTGGGTCCGTCTAGGACAGGTGACCTGAAATGAAAAGACCATCCTGATGCATCCTACTTGCTACTTGTGTATTTATTTGCTTCGAATATGCATGTTGACTGGCTTATAAATAATTGGAGAAATTTGGAAAAAGGGAATAATTGCGTTAAGGTTAAGTGAGTTAATCACCCGTTTGAAAAACCAATGCCCAAATAGTACCAAAACTCTGCCTGAATTTTTTGAGAAAATAAAAGAAAAGACAGTTTTTCAAAAATAGTTGGTTTTGTCAAATCTGCCCGAACTACGCCAGTTTGATTCTCACCGGATGTGGGATACGTAGGCAACAACCATCAGTTCCAACTTCCCTTTTTGCAAAATAGCCCAAAAACAACAAATTTTTTAAGTTTTGCCACAAATAAGTCGGGTGATACCATTCTTGTTTAAAAATAAGCCGAATGTCCCCAAAAAGGCGCCGGAAGGCTGTTTTTGGAAGAACATCCACCTCAAGTCATTTTCAACGGTTAGCGGGCATAACCTTAAAATCTTCTTCCCCGAAGTGCTAAAAGGCCATATCTGCAAAATCGGGTTTTGTCTTTGAAATATTTTTTTTTTAAAAAAGAAGAGATGGTGTCATTTTTTTCTTTTTAGGTCAAAAATAAGTTATTGAATCACCTTAATAAATGTGCAGGATGAGCACAGTTCAAAAGGAACCTGTCTCAATTATGAACAAAATCCCCTTGGAGTTGCATATGTAGTGGAACGATCCAGGTGACGCAGGGCAAGACGAGGTTAAAAAGTATTTGGGAGGTCTTACTGGTTTGTTGGAGATTAGGCCCAGGGGAGACATCATAAGGGCATTGGTTACATGCTGGGACCCGTCACACAATGTGTTCCATTTTTCAGATTTTGAACTCACCCCGACCTTAGAAGAAATAGCCGGGTACATTGGGAGTGCTGAGGTTCCTTTATGACACAAGTACGTGGTTGCCCCGAGAATCGTAGTTGTGCATAGATTTTTAGACTCGCTAAAGATAAGAAGAGGGGTCCACAACTCGGATTTGGCAGCTGGCTTTTGTAATCCACAGTTTATATACTAGAGATATAGTCATATATGTGGGTTCAACAACCCAGAAAACAAAATATGCAGCAAAGGAAACCACCTCAAATGGGAAGAACATAGACGTTTTGCTTTTATGGTGGCCTTCTTGGGGCTTCTGGTGCTCCCTAGGAAAGATGGAAATATCGACATAAAAATAACTGGGTTTGTCAGCACTTTACTCACCCAGGCCAAAAGCACTCTTGCGCCCATGATAGTAGCTAAAATCTTTCGTGCTCTTACAGCCTACAAAGCCGGAAGGAACTTTTTTGAGGGGTGCAACTTGTTGTTGCAAATATGGATCATTGAACACCTATGCCATCGTCCTCAATTCATGAGTTACGGGTTAATAGAAAAAACTTGCATTGAGGAATATTATATGAGGACTGATGGTATCAGCTTGCCTGAAGGGGTGACACGATGGATATCATACTTTCGGTCCCTTACTACAGGCCAAATAGAGTGGACATTTGGATTGTTGCCTGTGGATGAGATCATATATATGCCAACAACTGGGCCTCATTTCCTCTTGATGAGTCATAGGAGCATTTAACCTTATGCCCTGTATCGCATTTTAAGACAGCTCGGAAAGTGCCAAATAATGCCGAAAGACAAAGATCTTAGTGCTTAGGTAGTTGAGATTGGTCCTGATGGCCAATTTCCTGAATCAACAGTCCGCCAGATCTGGAGTGAGTGTCAATACTTGGCGGCAAACACCTCTGTACTGGTTCGATCCAAAGGAGAAGATTCACCTGGGTATCATGCTTGGTACAAAAAGGAAATCACATTTGGGAGGCCGTCCAAAAGACCCCACATACAGTATTTTGTCGAATCATCACAAGAATAGTGGGCCTGGTTAGACAAGGAGAATGAATACAGGGCTAAAATAGGAGAGCTAGAAAAGCAGGTCCGAGACCTTCAGTTTGAAAATAGCTTGCAAGCTTCAGCCGATGAGGGTGAAAAGAAGAAACTGACCGAGAAGAACGAGGCCCTTAAGGCTCAGATCCGAAAGATGAAAATGGCTGCCAGCAACTCATAATGAAGTCGGGCTGATGAAAGGCTTATAAGCGGATTCAAAAAGAAAGTCCTCGAGTGCCAAGAAGCCCTGGAAAAATCTGAATATAGTCTAGAAAAAATCCAGGCGCAGTGGGCAAAGAAAGCGGAAGAACGGGCATAATTTGTGCAACTAATAAACAGAAACTACGAAGGGAACATTACTAGACTAAGAAGAAAAGTGACTACCCTGGAGGATGAGGCAGCCTAGGGGGCTAAAGATTTCAAGGCTGATAGGGAGCTTTGCTATAAGCTGATGGCTAAAATGGAGAGAGAAATACATCAATTACAAGATCACCATTTCCATGACTCCCAAGTATTGGAAGCCCGGAACCAGCAAATAGGGCGGTTACTTCAGGAAAAGAGCAGAATCAGAGAAAGGATTAGTGGCGTCGCTGACTATATTACCATGAAATGGAAAGCGCGCGAGGACATGGCTCGTACCACCTTCTTTTCTGCAGTGATAATTTTTGTTCGTCAAGTTATGAGCGATTTGGAGCGACTGCAAGGGGGTCTTGCACATAGGCCCGCGACGAGGCCGAATGATGCCCTGCGGACCCCAGAAGTTGAAGCTTTAATGTATTCTAGATATCTCCATCATTGAGTTTGTATTTTAGTTATTTTGTGTCTGTTTGTAGTTTTTCCTTTTCCAGCAAAACAAATAGTTTAGCATCTTTGTAGTAGAAGTTTTATTAATGATAACTGAAACTTCCAAAAAAAAAAAGAATTGTCTCCTTATTTTGCATTTGTTTTTCTTGAACTACGTAATGATCTGATTCATGCGGGATCGTGATACGTAGGCAATCCTCATCGTATCTGGTCATATTTTTTTTTACATAACTTCAATAAAAAAAGGAAATGAGAGAGAAAAGAAAAATAAGAGAAAAGAGAAACAAGAAAAAGTGAGTGGAAATCAAAAGAAGAAAATGGGACAGGATCAGGAAAAGCCAGGATGAAGCATGCAACCGTTGCAAAACATGTAGACACCCATTTAACTGTCTAGGTGCATCACACCCCAACATGCGATTACCTGTCTGTTATTTGTCACGAACTAACCGTTTGCTGATGTCACAATCAGTCCAGGTTTTATAGAAATGATGGTTGGTTTTTCCTGGTAAACTGGCATCACATCCGTATTTTACTAGATCGAAGGGGAGCATAGAAATGTCTTCGAAAATGACCTTGCCAGCAATTCTTATCGCAGAAGATAGCCCAATCTCGGGAATCCCGGCCTCAGAATCTGCAGCGGCTGAAGAAAACAGGATCTTACGTCTTAGGGTCATGGAAATGTGGGATGCGTGGACGAATGGAAGGGAGCCTCCAAGTGTTATTCCCCGATTCGCGGAACTGTTCCCTAGATTAAGGGGGTACCTCCAATATTTCCATCAGCCATCCAAACACCCAATTGGGACAGCCCACCATATAGGCTCATTTCATGGGAACACCTTCTGAGGTTTGCCCCCGGGTGTTCATGTCCGGAGCGACCTCCAATACCTTTACAGCTCCCCCATGCTCAACCATAACACAACCTGGACTACCTAGACCCACTTTTGATCATTCGGCCTTTACATTCCAAACACCCACTTTCCAAATGGAACCTCCTTAGTTCCCCACTTATAATTATCCTCAGCCACCTCCATTTGAGTTCACACATTTTAGGAAAGGACTCCCAAAACCCCTGAACAGGACGAAATCACAAAGAGGATGAGAAGCGTAGAGCAAAGCCTCAAGAACATGCAGGGTCTGAGTGGGCAGAAAAGTGTATCATATACTGATCTATGCATGTTCCCTCATGTGCATTTGCCTCTGGGATTCAAAACTCCAAAGTTCAAAAAATACGATAGGCAGTGATCCTATTGCTCATCTTAAGAAATACTGCAATCAACTACGAGGAGCTGGAGAAAAAGAAGAATTGCCCATGGCTTATTTTGGAGAAAGTATGGTGGGTATCACCTCCGAGTGGTACATGGATATCTCTCGCTGGTACATCTGGGATGATCTTGCGAGAGACTTTGTCAGACAGTTTCAGTACAATACAGACATTGATCCAGACAAAAATTCATTGGCAAACTTGAAAAAGAAGTCTTTAGAGAGTTTTAGGGAGTACTCAATAAAATGGCGTGAGCAAGCATCTAGAGTAAAGCCTCCGATGGACGAGGTTGAAATGGTCACAGTGTTCCTTCAAGCTCAGGAAGATGACTACTTCCAAAATATAATGTCAGCTATGGGTAAGCCGTTCGCGGAAGCTATCAAAATTGGAGAAATGGTCGAAAATGGATTGAAAACAGGCAGAATTCTGAGCCAATCCGCTATTAGAGCAACCTCCCATTGCATTCAAGGCAGGTCTAGAGGAGTGGCCAAAGGTAAGAAGAAAGAAGAAGCATGCATGGCGGCATCCGGTACAAGAAGACACCGGGCTCCTAGATCCACGTTCTCAGAAAAAAACCCCTTAGCATTATTACCCCCATCAGTACATTGCCTATGCTTCTCAGCTGTATGCGTTCATGAATGCTCAACTTTTTGTCTGGCCTCAGCAACAAGCCAACAGAAACCAAGCTCCATTTCTAAGAAACCAGGCTCATCACCAAAACCACTACAATCCCCATCCTCCACAGAATAACTTTCCCCCTCGTGAGCCACCCAGGAGGCAAACGTTTACACCAATCGGTAAATCCTACTCCAATATATTTCCAAAGCTTGTCCGAATGGGTCTGTTGCAGCCAGTTCCTCAAAAGGCAAAACCCAACATCACCCACTTACAGAGCTGGTGTCAGATGTGCCTATCATTCAGGAGTAGAAGGGTCACGATACAAATGATTGTTGGATCTTGAAAAGAGTAGTGGAGAACTTGATAGAATAAGGAAAGATAGTGCTAAGGGATGAGGATGTCCCCAATGTGACTAATAACCTGCTGCCAGCCCACAACAACAGGCTAGTGATAGGAATGATTTGCGAAGATAAGGAATTTGATCCAGCATTGAAGGCCATAATTACCATTGCTGATATGGAGAGAAAACCAAAAATTGCACCGAAGCAAGATGAAGTGGAAAACAAGAACAAAGCCACCCATTCAAAACTCGAAAATAAAGTTGAAGCAGGAACGGGGGCAATGCCTCCTAAAGATGTTGTTCTTTATGTCCCACGATGCTGCAAAGAAAAACAGTTGACTTTGAGTCCTCTAAAGAGATTTGAACTGAAAAAGGGAACCCAGATGTATGTACCCAATGGAGCTTATATGGTGTGGGGGACAATTAAGCCATTGAGGCTGAACGAACCCGTGGTTATTGGATGCGCGCCACATAAGCCCATGACAGATCCTGCTGCGGTGCCTTGGAACTACCATGAAACGGTGGTGATGTATAAGGGCAAAGAAATCTCAGGAGAGCTTCAAGAAAATCACCCTGTTGAGAAATACTCCATCGTGGAAGAAGTGAACAATGCCACTAGAAAGCATTTCCCATCTAAAAAACCTGTAATTGTCAAAGAGGTGGAAGCTTTCTTTCAGAAAATGAAAATGGAAAACTATGAAGTGGTTGATCAACTTCGAAAGTATACTGAACAAGTATCCTTGCTATCATTGCTAATGAAATCCCCCGAACACCAGAAAGTTTTAATGAAGACCCTCAATGAAGCATACGTGCCAGCTGAGACTTCTGTGGAACAGTTAGAAAGAATGGCGGAAAGAGTTTTCGCTATCAACCAGATTTCATTCAGCAAAAACGACTTGCCCCCAGAAGGGGCCGCACATAACAAAGCTTTGCACTTAACTGTCAAATGTGAAGGGTACTATGTGAAGAGGGTCATGGTAGACGGAGGTTCTGGATTAGACATTTGCCCAGTCTCTACACTACAGCGTATGGAAATTGGGACTGAAAGGATTCGTCCTAACAATGTCTGTATGCGATCCTTCGATGGTATCAGAAGTGACACAATTAGAGAAATTGAGCTGATTCTGACCATTGGCCCGGTGGACTTTGAGGTGACCTTCCAAGTGCTAGACATGGACACGTCCTAAAACTTTCTTTTAGGAAGGTATGGATCCACGCAGCAGGGGCTGTACCCTCTACCCTCCATCAAATGGTGAAATTTGAACATGAGGATCAGGAGATGGTGGTCCATGGACAGGATGAACAATCGATCTATCGGGACCCATCTATCCCATGTCTTGAAGCGAGGGAAGGTAGTAAGCACATAGTTTACCAAGCATTTGAAGTCGTGGTGGCAGACCAACATGAAGAAGGAAACCCTTGCCCCCAGCCCATCCTATCCAATACCCCGATTATAGTGGCTAAAGAAATTATCAGACATGGTTTCAAAAGAGGGAAGGGACTTGGGAAATCCCTGCAAGGAATAGCTGAACCGGTTACTTTGCCTACCATTGAGAAGTTCTTCGGAATAGGCTTCCTACCTACCCAGATGATATAAAGTGGGCAGATGAGAGAAAAAATGAGGGATGGGTTTTGCCTCAACCACTGCCATATCTGTACCAGACCTTTGTCAAGCCAAAGTACAGCGAAAAAGAGGATGATGAGGCCTTTACGGCCGAAGATATTGAAGAAATATGTGCGGTAATGAGGAAGATACTCTACGAAACCCACATGGTTTAGCCGGGAGAGGGCACAAGCACCACTGAGGTGCTGTACATGGGACCAAGTGCCAAGATGCAGAATTGGAAGGCTACGCCATTTACAATCAGGCGGGAGTCCCGGTAGATCTATCCTACTACTTTTTATGCATTGCGAGTTATTCCTGGGTGTAACTCAGATGTTTTCTTTAGTTTCTCGTCTTTAAATTTCCAAATGTAAACCCTGTTATCTTCAAATTCCAAGAAATAAAATCAATATTTCATCATTTATCTTTCTTTATTCTTTTTGATTTTGCTATTTTTCTCTTTTATTTCTTCTTTTCAGTTCTAATAATGCAGCTTTAAATAACATGACATGCTTGCAGACTTCATGCCCAAATCCAAACATGCTGTCTAATCGTGAAATAATGAACCAAGAATCGGAATATGATGAAGAAGAGGTTTTTAGGGAAATAAATCGAGAATTGGAACAATTTGAGAATAAACCTAAGCCAAACCTGAATGATACTGAGCCGGTTAACTTGGGAACTCCTGAAGAAATCTGGGAAACCAAGATAAGCTTTCACTCAGACGAGAAATCCCGGGATGCAATAATCCAACTCCTATTTGAGTTCAAAGATGTGTTTGCTTGGTCGTACGACGACATGCCAGGGCTAAGTATTGATCTTGTGGTTCATAAGTTGATAACTTACCCCAACTGCCCTCCGGTCCAGCAAAGGCAAAGAAAGTTCAAAACTGATATCAGTGACAAGATCAAAGAAGAAATCACGAAACAGTTGAAAGCGGGAGTAATCCGAGTGGTCCGGTACAATATATGGTTGGCTAATGTAGCCCCAGTTCCAAAGAAAGACGGAAAGACCCGGGTGTGTGTGGAATAAAAATATTTAAACAAAGCAACCCCCAAAGACAACTTCCCTTTGCCCAACATCCATATCCTTGTTGATAATTGCGCCAAAAAAGAGATACAGTCCTTCATGGATTGTTATGCAGGATATCACCATGTGTTGATGGATGAAGAAGACGTCGAAAAGACAGCATTTACCATACCCTAGGGTACATATTGCTATAGAGTCATGCCGTTTGGTCTGAAGAATGCTGGGGAAACCTACATGAGGGCCATGATCGCCATGTTCCATGATATGATGCATCAAGAGATAGAGGTATATATGGACGACGTAATCATCAAGTCCAAAACCCAGGATGACCATGTTAGATATTTGAGAAAATTCTTCGAGCGGTTGCGCAAGTATGATTTGAAGCTGAACCCAACCAAATGAGCGTTTGGAGTCCCATCGGGCAAACTTTTGTGCTTTATAGTCAGCCGGAGAGGTATCGAGTTAGATCCAACAAAGATAAAATCTATGCCGGATTTGCCTCCTCCGAGAACTAATAAAGATGTGATGAGCTTGTTAGGCAGATTAAACTATATTAGGTGGTTCATTGCTCAATTAACATCCACATGTGAGCCCATATTCTAATTACTGATGAAAGATGTAGCAGTCAAGTAGACAGATGAATGTTAAGAAGCTTTTGACAAGATCAAGGAATATCTGTCAAATTCGCCAGTCTTGGTCCCGCCAAAGCCACGGAGGCCGCTTTTCTTGTACCTGACAGTCTTGGAAAATTCACTTCGTTGTGTCCCTGGCCAACATGATGTAATCGGGAAGAAAGAACAAGCGATCTACTACCTGAGCAAGAAGTTTACCAGCAATGAAGCTAAGTATACTCTGTTGGAGAGAACCTGTTGTGCCTTAACTTGGGTCACTCAGAAGCTGAGACATTATCTGCAAGCCTACACCACTTAACTCATAACCAGGTTGGATCCTTTGAAATACATATTCCAGAAACTGATGCCCATTGGGAGATTAGCAAAATGGCAGATTCTGCTCATGGAATTTGACATAGTCTATGTCACTCGCACGGCAATGAAAGCCCAGGTGTTGGCAGATCATTTGGCTGAAAACCCTGTTGATAATGAATACCAATCGTTGAACACTTACTTCCTAGATGAAGAGGTAAATTCAATAGAAGCAATCTCTGAAGACACCCATGCTTGGAAGATGTTCTTTGATGGAGCAGTAAACGCAAAAGGTGTGGGAATTGGGGCAATCTTGATCTCACCCACTGGTCAGCACTATCCGTCCATAGCTAGACTTTAGTTTTTCTGTACAAACAACACTGCCGAGTATAAAGCCTATATCACGGTTATGAACATGGCAATTGACCAGGACGTCGTAGAGTTATTGATTATGGGAGACTCAGATTTGATTATCTGGCAAACCCAGGGAGAATGGGAAACCCGAGATGTTAAACTTGTTCCCTATCGGCAACATGTGGAAGATCTTAGCAGGCGGTTCAAGTCAATACAGTTTAGGTACATCCCTCGCTGTCACAATGAACTTGCTGATGTACTCACCACTCTGGCCTCGATATTTCCCTACCCAGGCAATGCCCACATTGATCTCTTGGAAATAAAAATTAGGGAAAGACATGGTTACTATAATACGGTTGATGCAGAACCAAACACCAAACCATGGTATCACGACATCAAAAGGTTTCTGAAAATGCAAGAATACCCCGAGCAAGCTAGTGGAGACCAAACGAGAACCATTAGACATCATGCAAATGGTTTCTTCTTAAGTGGTGATGTCTTGTACAAAAGGACCCCAGATCTAAACTTATTAATATGTGTTGATGCCGAAGAGGCCGAAAGAATCATGCACGAGGTACACGCAGAAGTGTGCGGACCCCACATGAACGGGTATGTTTTGGCAAAAAAATCCTTCGAGCAGGGTATTACTTGATAACCATTGAAAAGGACTGCTTTAGCTTTGTCCGAAAGTGCCATCAGTGTCAGGTGCACAGTGAGTTGATTCATGCACCTCCACAGAACTACATCCCATGTCAGCACCTTGGCCATTTGTTGCTTGGGGCATGGATGTCATAGGGCCGATTGAGCCAAAAGCCTCAAATGGACATAGATTCATACTGGTTTCCATTGACTACTTCACGAAGTGGGTTAAAACCATCACTCTCAAATCAGTCACCAAGAAAGCTGTGGTAGATTTTGTGCACTTTAACCTTATCTGCCATGTTGGTATTCCTGCAACTATCATCATAGATAATGCTGCAAACCTAAATATTTGTTTGATGGAAGAGGTATGCGAACAATTCAAAATAACGCATAGAAACTCCACTCCTTACCGGTCCAAAGCTAATGGTGCTGTTGAAGCAGCAAACAAGAACATTAAGAAGATTTTGAGAAAAATGATTCAGAGCTCCAAACAATGGCATGAAAAGTTGCATTTCACATTGCTGGGATATCGCACCACGGTGTGCACATTGGTAGGAGTAACCCCATATCTTTTGGTCTACGGAACTGAGGCTGTTATACCTACAAAGGTAGAAATACCTTCTCTCTGGATCATCGTTGAAGCAGAGATTGAGGATAGTGAGTAGGTCAATACTCGTCTAGAACAATTGACCTTAATTGATGAAAAACGGATGGCTACGATCTATCACGGGCAGTTGTACCAACAAAGAATGGCCCTCGTTTATAACAAGAAAGTGCGGCCCAGGAATTTTGAAGTGGGACAACTTGTGTTAAGGCGTATTCTTCCTCATCACCAGGAAGCGAAAGGAAAATTTGCTCCTAATTGGAAGGGTCCATACATCATCAGAAAGATATTGCCGAGAGGAGCCTTGTATCTGGGTAATATCAAAGGAAATGATCCCGAAGCAGTTGTGAATGTGGATGCAGTAAAAAGGTACTATTTCTAGGCTTTTTGTGGTGATGACTTTGTTCAATTGATATGAGAAGGCTTTCATTCTCGCTATCCAAACTCTATCAATCTTTCGCAAACCCTTTGAGCTAGTTACTCTTCCTTGATTACCCTCTTTGGGACCCGAAAGTACTATTGAAAAAAAAAATTAAAAATGAAAAAAAAAAGAAAACAAAAAAAAAAAGAAAAACAAAAAAAAGAAAAAAAAAAGAAAACAAAAAAAAAAAGAAAAACAAAAAAAAGAAAAACAAAAACAACAAAACAATGCTTCCCTAAACTATGTTCGACTTGATTCCGAAAGGATACATAGGCAGCCTCTTTCTGGGGTTCAGTCACACCAAAACAAAAATCCCAATTCCCCCAAAAAAGTGAAACTGGGGCAGATGATATAATGGCTTGGTAATGAGCCCACCAGAACGGTTCCATAGATGTAATTCCATCCAGATTCTTTTTACCTAAACCTTGTCCAAGTGCTTCTGATCAATTGGAAAAGGCGTTGGAATTGGAAAACACCATTGCCGAAACTTGATACAATCAAACTGAGAGAAATAAAATGAAAGAGTCTTATCGGTGAAAACCTACGGGCATCATAAGGCGACGGTGAGTAGAGAGAAAAAAAGAGAGAGTCTGTTTAATGAAAACTCATAAAGACCACTATCGGGCGATGGTGAGAAGAGAAATGAGAGAGGTCGATTGGTGAAAAACCGCAAAGGGCGCCATCGGCCGAACAGAAGATATCTCCCATCACTGAAAGAGTCCTGGCAAGATTCCCTTGTTTTGAATCATGGGTCAATGAGTTTATGAGAAGTTGGGAAAGTTTGTGTGGGTTGGGCATCCAGTCCAAGAAGCATTTCATGTCTATCTGAAGCCTGCATGTACCCCAGATAAGTCCTTCTTTTCTCCCCGAAAGGGACGCTTCTCTTTAAATTCATTTTCTTGCCTTTTGTTTACTTTTTCCTTGAATCCCTTTTGGTCTAAATCTACTCCCGAAACTAATACAAAGGAAAGGTGGCAAGACTGGCTTTACCGGGCTCTGCATGACAAAGGTAAAAGAAAAGTACCCAACCTCAGCGGGTGCACCAAGCCAAGCCCGACTGGCCATGATTGTTGATGCTTTCAAAGCAAAGATATTGAAAAGGAAGAAGAAAGTTAAAGGCAAAGGTCCTAAGAGCAGAATAAAGTGAAACGGTCAAAGCCCCACGCGGGCGGGTCGTCATAAAATCCTAAAAGTTGAGGCCTTCGGTTTGAAAGAGAGATTAATCTTCAAAACAACCAAACAACAGAGGTTCTTAACAGAAACTGGACCAAGATCAAGCAATTGAGACGATCAAGGCCACAAAACCAACAACCATTTCAAACTAACAATTGTTCTTTGTTCGAAAATTGAAACAGGTGCAATCCAAGCAACCATGCAAGAAGCAAGTGCGACAAAAAAAAATGAAATGCGCAAGTGCTGAAAAAACTTTGCAGCAAATAATCAATCCCAAAGGGAAGTTTCCTTCAAGTTCTTTCCTCATCTTATTAAAAATTAAAAAAAAAAGAGAAAAAGAAGAAAATCCCAAAAAGGATAGTTTAGAGTCCCCGATATCAATCTTTTACTCTTTTTCGCAAACATTAGGGATCCAATCCCTGAGTTGCGCCTTTTTAGACATAGGGTCCCCATTCCCTAGTCGCCCTTTGCTAACATTCCAGCTCCAATCCCTGAGTTTCGCCTTTTTAGACATAGGGCCTCCATTCCCTGGTCACCTTTTGCCAACATTAGGGCTCCAATCCCTGAGTTGTGCCTTTTTAGACATAGGGCCTCCACTCCCTAGTCTCCTTTTGCCAACATTAGGGCTCTAATCCCTAAGTAGAGCTTTTAAGGCATAGGGCCTCCATTCCCTAGTGTCACGCCCCAACCTCGGGAGGCGCGACCGACGCTCAATCAAGTGAACCCGAGTGAGAAAGCCTTACTGAACAGTTTCTACCCCAACTCAATATGAATGCAAAACTCATGCCTTTGGTTAATTTGAACGATAATACACGGTGTATACCACATTACCGGTTCATTTCTTATCATAAAAAAAATTACCGTTCATAAGCTAGCTTCATGGATTCTATTAGAGTTACGGCTTAAGGAGATCACAAGTTTAGGATTACAACATATACATATAGGGGACTCCCCAAAACCCGTACATAACCCACACTAGTATCTTTAGAGTTTCTAAGGATATAACAGATAAGCATGACTATGCCGGTAACAAGGCCCCGGCTATACCTCAAAAGTGAAAAGCTGTAATAACAAAAGATACACCATGCAGCCCCATGGAAGAATAAGGGGCTCACCGAGACTTCGAGTAGATGAACGCTCCGCTACACACGGTCGACACTATCCGCTATGGAGCCACCTACAATCATAACATGAATGTAGCGCCCCCGGCAAAAGGGGCATCAATACATTTGAATTGTACTGGTATGTATAACTAAACACCATTTTACTAGAAAGAACTATCAAATAGATACAAGCAATTAATACGGGCAAAATCAAAGAAGCAATTCATATAATTCTTCATACAATTTCCACAACATAGATTAGGACAATTCTGTCACGTGTTCACCACTGTTCTCATAACCTCCGCCATGTCGTGCGGAGTCCGGTCACGACCCGACCGGCTAGGTCACCTCATTGGAGGCATTACTTTCAATCAATCTTTCATTTCCCTTATACAAAATTCAATGTCAGCACATTACCACCATGTGTGCGGCATGGTGTCCGATCACGACCCGATCGGCTAGGTCGCCTTGCCTAGGCATTACTCCATTCTCATTAGTCAACACCTCCAAATCTTTATTCCACACATATCATAACAATTCCTGGGCACTCATGGCCACCATCATCACATCGTTTTCCCTTTTCAATATTCATCTTACAAGTTGTGATCATAGACACATATATCAAAGATAATTCAAATTGCTATCACAGGTAGGTGAGCACGTAGCTAGCATGAATAATTCTTTATTTCAATGTTGGCTTATAGCCCAAGTATTTCAACACATAATTATACTTTTCATCATTCTCTAATTATCAAGATTGGAACGTTATTCACATTGAGGCACATCCTTCACGAATATGTATAGATATATGCAAATCAATTAATTTTGCAATAACAGTCAATACACTAGCCAATTCAACTCTTACCATACGTTCGTAAGCACCAACGGAGCTCGATTTCTAATAAAAGGGGTTTTTAGCCAGACATATCTCAATAAAGTTGTTCCTTACTCTTTTAAAAATTTCTGGAACTCTTAGCACTTCGATCTATTGAGCAACAATTTCCAATTAAATCGAGAATTAGAGACGAAACTGAAGTTCTATCTTGTTTCGAGCATATCATCAAACACTAAAGATGAATTGTGATCTTAGCCCCCTTTTTGTGAGGAATTTCTATCATTTTATACCCCCAATTGCCTTCTTTTTAGTTTGCTACCTTCCAACATACTATGGTTTGACATGTATGTAGAGAACATCACTCTTATATTCTTGAATTACTTTTCTACTGGCCCCATGTATCTAAGTGTAGAAATAGGAGATATAGTTATGAATCTTACCTCTTGGGCATGCGAATTTTTGGTGTCTTCTCTTGATTTTCTTCAATGTTTTAGCAAGGATCAAAGATAATTTGATGGGTGATGCTTTCCCCTTTGAGACCCTCTCTCTCTCTCTCTAAAAATCTCAGAAAACATGCTTAAAATGAGCTATAATGTCCCTTATATCGATGGGGAGGTCGGGTTAAAATTTAGAAAATTGGAGCCCCGAGTCAACTTCGCAGAATGAACATGCGGTCCGCATAATGGACCGCAGAATGCCTCCCAAAAACCATACGTTCTGACTCAATCTGCGGTAAGAATGCGGTCCGCATTCATGTTCTGCGGTCGCAAAGTGCACAGCAGAACTGACCTTCGCAAATTCAAAGGAAAATATGCGACGACTATGCGGTCCGCATTTTGATTATGCGACCACATTTCGACCGCATAACTGACTTCAATTTTAACCAATATTCTGCCTCACTCGGCGGCTTATATGCAGTCCGCATTTCAATTATACGACCGCATTTTGGACCGCATTTCTTGCATTTTTGTTGGAAACTTATTCTTGACTTTTAATTGCATTATTCAATCAAAAAAGGTCCACGCCGCGGCTTGCTTTACTAATTTCTAACACATGATCCTAACTTGGCACCACGGGATCCGGGTTTTTGAGTAGGGATTTCACGGGGCCTTACACCTAGTCACCTTTTGACAACATTAGGGCTCCAATCCTTGAGTTGTGCCTTTAGACATAGGGCCTCCATTACCTACTCACGTTTTGCCAACATTAGGGCTCCAATCCCTGAGTTGTGCCTTTTAGACATAGGGTCTCCATTCCCTAGTTGCCTTTTGGGAACATTAGGGCTCCAATCCCTGGGTTGCGCCTTTTTAGACATAGGGCCTTTATTCCCTAGTCACCTTTGCCAACATTAGGGCTCCAATCCCTTAGTTGCGCCTTTAGACATAGGGCTTTCATTCCCTTGTCGCCTTTTTCCAACATTAGGGCTCCAATCCTTGAGTTGCGCCTTTTTAGACATAAGGCCTCCATTCCCTAGTCACCTTTTGTCAACATTTGGGCTCCAATCCTTGAGTTGCGCCTTTAGACATAGGGCCTCCATTCCCTAGTCACCTTTTGCCAACGTTAGGGCTCCAATCCCTGAGTTGCACCTTTTAGACATAGGGCCTCCATTCCCTAGTCGCCTTTTGCCAACATTAGGGCTCCAATCCCTAAGTTGCGCCTTTTAGACATAGGGTCTATATTCCCTAGTCTCCTTTTGCCAACATTAGAGCTCCAATCCCTGAGTTGAGCTTTTTAGACATAGGGCTCCATTCCCTAATCACCTTTTTTCAACATTAGGGCTCCAATCCCTGAGTTACGCCTCTTAGATATAGGGCCTCCGTTCCATAGTCACCTTTTTCCAACATTAGGGCTCCAATCCCTGAGTTGAGCCTTTAACTTTGCCAACATTAGGGCTCTAATCCCTGAGTTGTGCCTCTTTTTAGACATAGGGCCTCCATTCCCTAGTCACCTTGTTCGCCAACATTAGGGCTCCAATCCATGAGGTGACATTTTTGATATAAGGCTCTGCTCCCTAATCTTTTCCATCCTAGACAAACACAATTATTATTTTATTCGAAAAAAATTATAAGTTCAGACTTTTGTCACAAATAACTCACAAATTTTTCCTTGTGAAAACTGGGGTAGAACATTTCATTCGTTTGTTTATTTTGGTGTCTGAGCAAGTTTTACCTCAAGACACAGGGTACGATAGCAACAAAAGAATGATTCTCAATCCAGAATAAAGGAAAAGATCAAAAGGAATTGAATTCATAATTCTGAAGCAGACAAAGATGCAGTGTGCTCAATATTTGATTGAAGTCACAAGCTTCGCATGTCCCGCTTTAATTCAAATGCTGAACAAAGAACCAGCACCTATAACTTGTGAGCATCAAGATTCAGATCGGGGTCCACAACAAAATCATCTAAGACTCAAGATCAAGCTTCAGGAGATTTATAGATAGGAATCTTGTAACTCGTAGTTGATAGGCAATAGCTAGCTTAGCTTTGATTTTCTTTTTGGTGTAATAAGGAGGCCAGCAAGTAGTAGCAGCAGCAACAACAGTGAAATCACAGCTCCCGGTAGTCCCAGCTACCAAAACTTCCACAACTACACTGACCAGATTCCTTTACAGTCAAGGATATGTAGGCAACGCCTGAAGCAAGGTTCAGTCAAACATTTTTCAAAAAATGCTTCTCAGGGAGTGCCAAGCGAGCAAAAATCCCTTGTAATGGCTCATTTATCTTTGCTCGAAAACCCTTCGTATCTCCGAGCAAAGAGGGGCAGCTGTGAGCACGTGATTTTTGCCTCGCATGAATTACTCCTACAGAATTCTTAGATGTAGGATTTTCCTTTTAATTATTCGATTTTTAGGATTTAATTGCATAATTTTTGTGTGTGTTTGCATTTTGTGTGAATGTTTAATTTGGATAATTCATAAAAAATATAAAAAAATATTAATTTTACAAATTTATGTTAATTAGTAATTAGGGTTTTACAAAAAAAATATAAAAATCACAAAATTTGATCTTTAGCTTTGAATTTTGTTAGTTGTCCTTCATATTGTTTTAATTAATTGTGTGAATCATCATTTAGGTTTAATTAGTTTAATTAGGTCCTAGGATTTAATTCAGATTTTATTTTTAATTTTGAAAAAAAAAGAAAAGAAGAAATAATAAATAAATAAATAAAAAGGATTTGAAGAAAAGGGTTTAAAAGGGGAATTTGTATTAGATTTTGGGCCAGTTTTGGTTAAATTCCCACCTCAAATCACCCTTGATCCAAGCCCCAGGACCAAACCCACGCACCCCGATCTGGTCCACTTCCCCCGGTTCCCAAACGACGTCGTATGCTTCCCAGTTGATCTCAACCATCGAGGTTGGAAGATCTAACAGTTGAGAACTGAGGAGCCCTTCATATAATAATGTCCAAATACACCCCTACCCCCCCCCCC